>JBBBDQ010000741.1:325000-560000 GCA_037127315.1 Ascarosepion bandense | reverse complement strand
AATAATTTAGTGGTACAACTCTTACTAATTCACCCAGAGTTAGGCAGGGGAGGAGTGGTGGATTTATTTTTTTTCCAAGAGTATTTGCGAATAAGTCAATATAATGAACATAAAATTCTTCATTACATCACCCACACATCCACGCTTACAGCATCTGGTATTTCCAAGTGGTTACCCATCTCGGTACTGACCAGGTTTAATGTTGCTTAATGTTGGTGATCATACAAAATCTAGTATTTCATATGGTTCAGACACAGGAGTTGTTAGGATGCTGTTGAAGTCAGCCACAAACTACTTTAACGATTCCAACCACAGATTTTTTTCTTCAGGGTTGACTCCTAAAACAATTTCGATGATGCAGAGCTCTGGAGAAAAATCAGCAGGAATAAATGTTGATTCCATAAACTGGAAGCATCCATTATTTATCTCTACATAAAAATTTAAAAGGTTAGCAAACACTGATAGTGTGTAGGGGGGGGGAAGAAGGTATGCTGCTTGTGAACTTTATACTGCAAGGTCAAGACATTTAAGACAATCAAATATTGTGAAACACTGGACTGGTCTGCTGTTCATTCCAACCTGATAGAGTGGTTCCAGTATATGGTTTGATTGTTTTACTATTATTTATTTAAAGTCAGACTAATGTCCTCATCTTTGTTTTTATATTTCAGCCACTGTGCTCTCTGACCTTCTGGTTTCTATCAATTTGGGTAATGTTCAAGGAATATTGAACTGAAACTTTTATTTATTTATTTATTTTTTTTTAATCATATCACCCCGAGCAAAGTGGTAACGCCACTGAGGTGCAGGGGGCTACGTAAGAGTGAAAAGATTGGAAAAGAGAAAGCCAGAAACCACATCCTAAACAGGGAACAAGGGATGAGCCTCTTCACCTGTTCAATAGATGTGAGTGGAGTGTGAACCGGGCGACAGCTATCTGTATAGATTGTTCTTGTTCTGTTATCCTTCCCTTTATCTCTTCTAGAAATATTTTCATGGCTTCTGCTCCGACAAGCTAATCTCCCTAGTGCCTCTACAAGAATGTACTCGAGCAACCAGACTGGCAACAAGGTCCCACCGTTTTACAGTCAAAACAACCAAATGCAGCCACCACTTCTACTCTATCAGTTTCTTTTCTTGCACTTCCCACTTGTGGAACTCCCTTCTGTATACTTGCTTTCCAGATAGCTACAAGAGTTTAAATGCAATATCAATTGCCATCTCTTATCCCCTTGACTCCCATCCTTCTCTTATTCTTTCCCCAACACCCCCCCCCGTATCTTGTTCTCCCTTTTTCACTCTACTCTCACGCAAATCTCTTCACATAGTATTCCCATCCTTCACTTGCTCATTCTCTGACACCCCCTGTAGCCGGTTCCCCTTTGGTTCCTCTTTCTCTTCGTTCTCCTTCTATATAACCCTTCACTCTCCTCTTGTGTAGACCCCTGTGCACAAGTGGCAGTACTGCCTTGCTTGGGGTGAAACAATTAAAAAATAAAATAGAATAAAAAAATCTAGGAATGGATCATTGTTTTTTTTTTTAATCATTACTGTTCAGTTGTTGCCCTGTTTTTACTGAGCCTGATTTTATACTACCTGACCAAGGGATAGAACCTACAGTTATCATACTCTGTAACTCAGACTCACTGGAAACAGGACTAGCAATAACTGAGCAATAATTAAAAAAAGCCTTGATTAATTGGTTAGTTTTTATGACTTCACCTTTTTAAGGTTATTTAAACCCTATTTTTGTAGATGGATGGTGGGACAGGGGTTGAGTGGGATAACAGGAGAAGTGGGTGTTAAGAGCTACAAGGGATAGGAAGATGTGGAAGGCCATGATCGCCTATGTTCTGAAAGGACATGGCACATAGAAGAAGAAAGCCTAGTTTTAGATTGTAAGAACATTTTGGAAATAATGATTTTCTGATGCAAGTCTTACTATTTAACCCATATTTTGGACAAGTAGAAGAGGTGGATCCGTGCACATAACTGAATATAGCTAACACGACTGGAATTTGAATTTGGCTCTCTGTTTTCTCATTCTAAGTCATTATCCATTACACCAACTGCACATCTAAGCTTACAGCACCTGATCTTCCCAAGCCTAGGTCATACAGACTCAGATTAGGTGGAAACTGGATTAGCAATGACTGAACAATATGAAAAAAAGACATGACACCCCCCCAAGACATAGAGAGTGGAATGGAAACAATTTATACTGTAGAACAAACAAATGGTTAAGTTTTAAATTTTCTGAAGGTTACCCAGATCAACAGATACTTGAAGATGAGTGTCTTCATTGATTGATTTCCTATGGTTTATCAACCCTTTGCAGGTTATTTAAAGCTAGAAAATATTTTTAGCTTGTAAAAATTGTTTTTTTTTGGAAATAACAATGATTTAATAATACAAGTCTTACTAATTAACCCATACCTGGAGGGAGAAGTGGGGGATTCACACCTAATCAGAATTAAAAAAAAAAAAAAATTATGTGGATATAAAGTGGGGGATCAATTCTATATTGAAATCTATATATAAACTAATCCCTGTCTTTGTGACCACAGTACTTTCTATACCTGTATACTCCTGAGAATGTAGATAAATCTAAAACATGACTATGTAGCTAATAAGTATTTGATAAAAAAAACAAGAACTTGTAATGTGGATGAAAAGTGAGGGATCAATTCTATATTACAATCTATATATAAAGGGAACCCTCAGGATAGTTTCTATACATTTATATTCCAGGGAATGTAAATAAATCTAAAAGACATGCATGTGTAGATAATCAGCATTTGATTGATTCATTTTCTATGGCTTATCAACTGTTTACAGGTTGTTTAAAGCCAGAAAATATTTTTTTTTTTAGATAAAAATGGTTTAGTAGTAAGAATTTTATTAATTAATCCATATATGGTAAGGAAGAAGAGGTGGACTCATACTTTTCCCAAGGTTATTTGCGGGGGTCAGTAAATATAACGAGCTTAGCGAGAATTGGAACATGGCTTTCTGATTAACAATTCTGCGCTATTATCTATTACAGCTCCAACCTCACAGCACTTGGTATTCAAAAATGGTCACCAATCTAAGTACCGACTAGGCTCGATGTTGCTTAACTTTGCTGATCATTTTTTGGTGTTTCAACGTCATGTGGCTGTAAACCCTGAAGAAGGCTAAAAGGCATAACAGCCCAAACACTGTTAACAAAGACGAGGATATTAGCCCTGCCATAAACAATGAAAACTTCTCATCCCAGAAATTCAAAGAAAAACCTTTTTTTCGATATTCGCTACACATTCCGAAGAAGTCTGTCAGGTTTATTAGATTCTTTTCTGTTTTTTTTAATGAAGGTGCGAAATTGGTTGATGCCTTATTCTTCAAGAAAGGTGTTTATGATGTGTTCATGCCCTGATGAGACAACTGAGTTATTATTATTATTGTCATTTTTATATGAGGTTGATGAGTACATATGTTTATATATGAGGTTGATGAGTATATTAAAGCAGCATGGTCTTGAGCTGCCAACAATGTTTTATTTGTATAGTAATAACCATTTTTCTTTCTTCCTTGTATATAATTTTGATAGCCAGTAGAAAACTGTCTTACCTCATGATATAGTTAGGCTGCAACAAAGACAGGAGTTGATTTAAACAAAGGATGAAAAGAGATTTTATCAGATAAAAATATGCATGAGAGGAGGAACTTTGTCAGATGGAATTTTTTTTCTTTTTTCTTTTTCAAAGATTTATTGATCAGCTTTACAGTCTGTAGTGTCTTCCACGAGTCGTGATTGGTAACAAGAGGAGGTGTCGGTCTTGAGAATCTCTCTGATGGCCATTGTGGCATAACAAGAAGGAGGAAGTGTAATGCACAGTTTGATGGCTTTCAGCTTTCCATCTGCAACAAGAAAAATAAATCTAGTCCAGGTAAAAACTAAAAAGTTACAAGTTAAAAATGTCTTCAATAACTACGATTTTTTTCTTTTCATAATGTAGAAATTTCAGTGGTCTGTGTTGTTAACACATTCCAGTCACCTAGTCTATGAAACAGAAAAAGAAAAAACAATAGAAAGGATCACTTTAGAAAAAAGAAAAAAGTGATTCAGACTTTTTTTCTCTATTAAACACACATACATAAAAAAATAGTGAAAATTTTTTTTTGTGCATTTTTAAAGACCAAAAGCATTCAGAAGTCATTGGACAATTTATATTTGAATTATCTCTGGCAATTTATATTTGAATTATCTCTGGCAATTTATATTTGAATTATCTCTGGCAATTTATATTTGAATTATCTCTGGCAATTTATATTTGAATTATCTCTGGCAATCAGAAAAATGAGCCAAACCGCTAAGTAAAAACAAAAGAAAAGAAAATAATTTAAAGGAACTGTCTTTGATCTTCAGCCAACCAAACATAAATGAAAAATTGCTGCTTAAATACAATATATCACTGACAAAGGCTGTAGGAGGAACCGCCGAAAAGTTTGAAAATTTTCAAAAAGATTTTGTTCATTCTCCTACTAAATGAAAAGCAAAATAAATATACAAAAAATATCTTTATTATCACACACACTTTATATATATATATATATATATATATATATATATAAATAAATGTAAACTTATCACTATACTCGTTTCGAAAAACCCTCCGAGTCTATACGCGGAAGGAAAAAATGTATGTAAAAAAAAAGAAGAAGCTAAGCACGTGAACATCAGTCAAAGTACGTAGCCCAAAGAAAAAAACCCGAGATGAGTAATCTATAATAAAAAAGTGCTCAATACATAAGCAGAGCAGACAAAATAGATAACCTAAAGAGCCAACAAAACTACCTAGGTTTCACCTAACCGGATCTTCAGGGAAGGCTGGCACTTCCATGAAGATCCGGTTAGATCCGGTTAGGTGAAACCTAGGTAGGTTTGTTGGCTCTTTAGGTTATCTATAATGGCCAGCTATTTTCGCATTTTAGGCACACCCAATTACTCTCACAGATGTCTGCTCAGGCACATTTGTGTTCAACACCCACCTGTAGTTTATGCTGCAACAGTTTTGTCTAAGCAATTTCACTCACAAGAATAGCTTGAGTCAGCCTATGGTGGGGTTTTAAAATCTTTACAAATTAAGTTAAGAGTTTATGAAATAAAATGAAAAAAAAAAAAAAAAAAAAAAAAAAGAAAAAGAAAATGAACTCTAAACCAAAATAAAAATAGTATAATCATGAAGGTCCCTTTAAGTCAAAAAAAAAAAATAAAATAAATAAAATAAAATAAAAAAGATTTTTTCTTTCTTTTCTGTGTTTTAATAGAAATCCTGGGATACAGAGAAATCTAATACAATAATCTCGTAACAATCACACTGGAAATAAAGCAGTCTAGACAGTGGCTAAATTAGCTGACACTTTTTCATTAACCCTCTAGGGCCATTTGTATCATATTTGATACAGTATGAAAACAAGCCTTGAAAGAAATATTTTCCTGAAAAATTTTTTAAGAGAAATATTTTATAAATTTCAAATGAAAGCAGTACTGACTGCTCAGTCAATGAATACCAAATGTTTCCTTATAGGGAAATACCAAATGTTTCCTTATAGGGAAATACTGTATCAAATATGATACGAATGGCCCTAGAGAGTTAACATTAAAAAAAGAAAACCTGTATTCCCTAAACGTATAACCTATATTTTTAAATTTAAAAATTGAATTGCATTCTGATTAGTTAAAATAAACATACACATAAATTTTTCTGTTTTCCATCATCCAAATGAACTCTTTAAATAACAGGCATATTGTTTTATACATTCAAATGTAAATCATTTTCACAACAATAAATCAACATTGCCTGATGACGAGGCAAAATTTCAAAACATAGAAATTTCCATGTTGCAACGTAAAGAGTAGCTACTCACACATCTGCGCATTGTTCATTCAGTAATGGCATGTGTTTATATTGTATATAACACACTAAAGTGCACCTTCCTCTACCGAGCACCCATATGGAAAATATGTAGTCATTGTAAAAATATCAAACAGAGAAATTAATCCCTATTAGATACAAAATACTCCTCTAGGAGTATTTCATTGTTGAGTCTTGACTTTTTACAAAACCAATCATCTTTATGACAGGCACAATAATTTCACATTATCAATAAAATGAAAAAAAAGAAAGAAAATTCTGAACTCACTCTCTAAGCTTTGTACCTCTTTCTTGCCAGTAAGGGTTTCATAGTCACTCAATACCAAAGAGACTGTTGGGTCATTGTATTTGTACAGCTGCCAAGAAACATTTGATGGTTTTATGATGACTTTTCGGTAAGCGCCTGGGAGGGAATAATCTCTGGGGAAAGGAAAAAAAAAAACATCAATGTAATATTTACACAATGTATTATGTGAAGAAAATATGAATGAATTAAAAATACAAGTTTTATGAATAATATATGCCACATTAAAGTAATAAATTTTTTTTTGTTGTTACATTTAAAACTTATAATTTGTAGAAAAAAAATCTCTCACACCGGCGTGATGTAGCTTCCCTGTGCCTCTTCTACAAGTACTTTCATGGCTTCTGCTCCGATGAGCTTAGATCACTGGTGCCGCCTAACCACGAATTTACACGAGATACTAGATTAGCAACTTGGTCCCACCCTTTAACAGTTAAACAAGTAAGATGTAACCGTAAATTCTACTCCAACAGCTTCTTTTCTCGCGCTTCCCGCCTGTGGAACTCCCTTCCACAAGTCTGCTTTCCCGACAGTTACAATCTCCAGGTGTTTAAATGTAGGGTCAATAGACACCTCCTATCACACTAACTCCCAACTATTCTCAGAACACTCTCATCTACCCAACCCTCATTCTCGGTATCCTCACCCGCCTATCACCCACCCTCTGTTATTTCCTATATTTAACCAGCCTTTCTCCACTCTACGTAGCCCCCTGCACAGTAGTGGCAGTGACATGCCTTGCTCGGGGTGAAACGCTTATAAAAAAAAAAAAAAATATCTAGAAACTAGAGATGAATAAAATCTTTGATAATCCAACCAGTTGTATTTTTGTAATGACTCTTCAGTTTTATCAAATGAATTAACAGTGAAATGCACATGTCCTTGTAAGTAAAATATTTAAAAAGTATGTTTTGTTTTTTGTTCACTCTAATACTAGACAAAAGTAAAAAAAAAAAAAAATCTGTAAAACAATTTTAATTATGTTTTAATTTTATTTTATGAGCCATTGCTATATAGCCACTTGTTTATACTACAAATTCAGTTTTATAAAATACTTCTGTCTCAGATCAGTGTAAGATTTGTATGTTCTGTAATGAGTAGTGAAACACACATCCCTGTGTGTGTATGTGTGTGTGTGTGTATATTATATATATATAATTTTATGCTATGCTATTCCCCACCCCCAGCAAATTAGTGGAGGTGCCTATAACACACCGCGCACACACACACACACACACACACACACACATACAAAATAAAGTAGACTAAATTGCAAGAACTACGCGCACATGGCACATGACACAGTCACAGACACGCATACACCACCAGATAAAGCAGATAGATAAAACAACAGTAATGAAATATATCCTCTTCAACCTGGTCAAAAGTCAAACCAATGGTCAGGTCACACTTAGATAAACCACACATATAAGCAGACTGATATCATCAGACCAAAAAAGGCCCCAACTATAAATCACAGATATATACCATAAACACAAGCACACACACACATACATACATACATAAACACACAGTAAAATTAATGACAGCCAGCCAGCCAGGAATTACCATTCTTTGAAAGACCAAGAACACACTTGGACAGACGCACGCTTCTCTGCCATTCTGAAGATGAGATTTTGATCTTGAAATATTAATGTTTAATAAATAGGTAATACCCCAAAACTTCTTTACCGTCCTTTATTTTACTCAATGCATGGTGACAGCTACCAAGACATAACCATATACTTATTTTACACAATGCTTCAAGCAAATTACAAAACTTTAATATATATATATATATATATATATATATATATATATATATATATAGTTCACAATACACACATAATAGGATCATCCACATGCAAAAGATTAAAAATAATGAAGGCATTACTAATAAAAAAAAAAGGGGACATCCTACACTTAATTATGAACATGGTAACAATGTGCTTACATACACGATTGTATATACATAAACTTTATACATATTTAGTTACAAGTAAAACAAAATTCATCCTTGATAATGGCTTAAAGTACAGTCAAAAGCGCTTGAAAACAAAAACAAAACTTTCAAACAACTTTTATATAATTTAAAGTTCTGAAAGAAAGATTATAAGAACACATGAAAAATTAGATGAAAGACTTAACACTTTGTCTGTCATTTTCAATGAAACCTGTATAAAAGAAAGATTGCTGCCCAAATACACAAAATTATATATCAGATGGTTCTTCAAAAAAAGTGCTCAATGCACAAACTAAAGTACTGAATATGCAGAGCCAACAATATGTCAAAGAACAAAATGTTTGCACCTACTTGCTAGCCAAGTTTTTATTAATAGAAAATGCCTGAAGATACCGAAAGACTGAGACCAAGGTAGTGTAATAGGCTGTGCTTTCAAATTAGAATATTCAAAAGCTCTACATTAAATATGTATTGAGCACTTTTTGATCTGACCAGTAATTGTTGTTATAGTAACAAGTGTTGTCTTTAGCACCAAGTTGGCATGAACCTGCTCAATTAAAATAACAAACTCTTTGTGCTTTAAAAAGATTAGTGGAGCTTATACATCAGCCCCATTAATAGTTTTTTTTTATAGCGCTAATCCTCTGAAATCCTCATAGTTCTTGACATGCATTGACTTTGAGAACATTATTTTATGTCTGCTTTCTGGGAAATGACAACACCTTTGAATTGATATAAAAATATGACTAGCAGACAAGCATGTTATAAAAGCTATTGCTACATTGTCACAATAGGAGGATGTACATTCTCTAGCAAGTTTCCAATTATGATATATATAATATCCTGACAAAAGTTAGAAGTTAGAGACATCAGGGTCAGGTCATGAGATCTACTGGCTACCTGCTTTTTTTTTTTTTTTTTTTTTTTTTTTAAAAAAAAAATCATACCACTTAAGCAGTTTTCCAATTCATTTTTGAAAATTTGCCAGAGGATGGACCAAAGGTTTTACAATTTTTACATGAAAATGCAATAGTTCGTAGTTAAAGACATTTTAACCAGATGCTATTGCTCAGACCAAAATGATGAAAATGATCTAAAGTTTTGTCATCCTTCATTCATTAACTCAATTAATGGTCACCTACACAATCATTTTGTTGGCGTTTTGTGGTGCAGTGGATAGCAGCTCGGAACGAGAAATTGGGGAGCCGAGTTCGAATTCCAGTTGAATTCATTGCATTCACTTACGCGCAAGTACCCTTGGGAAAGGTATTAGTTCATCTCTTGCTTCCAGTTATGGGTTAAATAACAGAACTGATTGGGTTCTATAGCCTTGGCTGGCAACCAGTTTACCGCAGAAAGCAATGGCAACCTACTACGGGATAATCTTCTGCCCAGTCAGTCATGACTCTTTCGAGACATGATCGCCCAAGCGTGTATCACGTATGGCACTTAACTGACTATTATATAAAGAAAATATATGTAGAATATTTTAGTTGGTCTTATTAATGATTCATGACCAGGAGTATATTGCAAATTTTTTATGGGATTAATTTTATATCTCAATAACACTTTATTAGCCATGCTCCCTATATAAATAAAATCTGATCTCAGCATAACTAATTACAATGATTTTTGATATGATTAATCTTCTGTTTAGTACTATATTTTCAACAATCTTTAAAAAGCTATTCTCATTTTCTTTTTCAACAAAAAAGCATTGATGTGTGGGCTTAACTTTGTTTGTGAGTTAATCTACCAATGGCATTTCAAACTGTTTTGACCAGAAATTTTATGCCTGTTCTTGTTTTGACTAAATTTTTACCCTGAGCCATGTTAATAACCATTACAACAGTGATATAATAACCAAAAAATTTATTTTTTCAAAACTAAACCTCTTGGCTTTTAATCAGATTAGCTTGGCATATCCTCAAAACAGCATTAATTGGTAAAATAAAATGCCTGAAAACATTCTAGAGATTAATATCTTATAAAAATAGAATTAAAAAATAATGGCAGCCACAATATTTTTAAGATTGCTTTGAAAAACTTGTTCAAACCCCCAACCTCTAGAAACATGAAAAGTTGAGACCAAAAATGGTTTCCAAACAAAAACCTACAAACCTAATTCCTAGTAACACTACTCCTAACACATCCCAGGTCTTGGCAAATTTTTTAAGATACTATAGATTAAAAATGATTATATCATATAAGAAATTATGGAATGCTCAACTGCAAGAAATTACCAAACTTTTCTAAATTTGCAGGAACATCCCTAACTTTTACCTAACTAAATTTTTTATACCTTGATATTAGACATTTTGTATCTCTCTACATTTCTCCTAAGAATTTGCTTTATAATCCGGTTACCTATGAGAATAAAATATGGAAAAACACGTACTTGTTGGAATGCCTGAGATTATCAATGCTTAGACCATCTTTCTCCAGCATTTCACGATACCAAGTATAGGCTGAAGGAAAAAAAGAGGGAATCTAAGTTAGCAAGAAACATCACTTGCATATTATATTCCAACTATTATGTTGGAGAAAATAATATACATGCATAATACATTATAACAACATTATTAAATAGATATAAATATACGTAACACAATATATACAATTCACAACACTACATTAGAACTTTTTTTTATAAACAAATAACTCAGATGTGTGGCAAGTACTAGATGAGGGAGATGCTATATGGGCGTGTGTCAATATAAAACAATTTGTATGGCTGGAAAATCAAAATCTAATCTAAACTTATTTATAAATGAAACTTAAACTGTGTGTGTGTATCCGTTACTTATAGACTCCAAAATGGCTGAACCGATTTTCTTGAAAATTTACACAGTTGTACTATAAGCATCTGCGAGTGTTTTTAGCTAGGTTTTGTGTCAAGGTACCCCCCGATAAATATTGAAAATCGATAATCGGGTTATAGAAGGGGTGGTCCAATTTTAATCAAATTTGGTACACTCATAGACAAAGACATAAGAAACGATATTCAGAAGTTTCAAGGTTGCAGTTCTTACAATAGTGCAGAAAATCGATAATATACATATAAAAAAGCAAGATGTTTGTGTATGTGTCTGTTTATCTGTCTGTATGTCCTTTATACAAATCCACAATTTTTATCAGATTCTCACCAAACTTCACACAAATATTCTTTAGGCTGAGTCTGAGCTCCAGGACCATGGATTAGTTTTAAAGCTTTCATTACACCCAAGAAACGCCGGGGTATGCTACTAGTTGTCACATAACTTGATGGTAAATAAATAGATGCATGCTGGTTTGTTGCCATTATATATTTTGAAATAAACGTGAGAAAGAAACAAGTATGTATAATAAAAAATATATTACTTTGAAAAAAATTACCTAGAAAGAAAATAAAACTAAGTGCACGAAAAGGAGGCAGCCATACTTTGATATTTCAATAAATATGAATCTTCCCAAGCTGTTTTTTTTTTTAATGACCTTTATCTTTGAAATTATAATACAGTAAATACTAAAATTGGTATAAATTGTCACACCGGGGCTAATATTACTTGAATGGAAAAGCCTTTTGAATCAGGAAGTGCTTTTAAAAAGAAACACAACGAGTTTATGGATGATTTAGTAGTATAATAATTCTGTGCCTCAGGAAAAAAAATAAGGGTGGGGAAAAATAAAAAAATGAAAGGAGTTGTTTGATACATTGTTGAAAATACATTATCAAAATTCTCTTATCTGGTTAAATCAACTAAAAAAAACAAAAAAAACTGGGGGAGCGATTGAGAGGTTGGGAAACAATCATTTAGATTGGTACTTCCGTGTGGAACAGTGATTTGGTTTGTATATTCATTTTATTAGTATAAATAACCTAAGAGTAATGAGTTTCATTGACATGGTATCAAAACAGGCTACATTTTTTCTTTTGAATTCATGTCATCCAGTGTTGTCATATTATAATGATGGGAGCAAATTTGCTATTAATATCCTTACTACAATAAAAATGTTGTGGAGATGAACCACTCCTCTTCAGAATATGACTTAGACTCGTCTAAATAGTATATACACTGATGCCAAGAATCACCAGCAGGGTCTTATATCTTTACTACAGAATTCAGTAAGACTATGTCAATTCCAAGTGACATTATATTTCATGATTGTGTTAATGGAATGACGATATAACAAAGTTTGGCACCAGACTGATTTTTTTTAAAAAGATTTTTCCTATCAATATAGAAGGATTGTGTTCTCTCAATGAAATTTATCAAGTAGAAGAAAAAAAAATGTACTTAATAGTCATTATGAATGAGACTTACCTTCATTTTCAGGGTACATGATGTCATACCCAGGAAGAGGCATCACAATATCATGGATGGTGTAGTTGTTAATGTTTTCAGCTGTGATAACATGTGGACGTTCCCTAGAACCATCTGAAGAATTTCAAGAAAGTTATATATATGTATACACCCTGTAAATTTCTGCAAATAAAACAACCTTTAAATCACCCTTAAAAACTAGGGGTCATCTGATACTACAATTCTAAAAAAGAAACCTTAAATTCTGAGTGATGTTTGTTGGTAGGCTCACCTCACCCTTGGTGCGATAACTAATAACGTGCATGAAAAGATTCACTTTATCAAATAAACAGATAATAAAAGTAATAAAACCATTTCTACCTTATAAATTACTGGCATAATTTCATAAAAAATTGCCTATTTAAATTCCAAATCAATGAAATCAATTTGTATCCATGCAAACTTAGCTGAGAAAATGTAAAGAAGCTATGCTGGTAAATAAATATGTTGAAAGAGAATATACTATTATCATATTATTGTACTGTTATTAATGGTCTTTTGTGATTACCGATGAAGTATAAGTAAATGGCTGTTAGTGCACCAGGCTGTTTTCAACTGTTTAGATATAGGAAAAGAAGAAGAATTAGTATTCACAAGAGATCATGTGATGAAACATAAACAAAACAATGGTTTTCCTTTTAGGGGATGTGTAGGAAAACCTTTTTATAGAATTACTTTTGTTATCATTGATTTTGACTTTCTAAGGATACAGAAAATATCAACATTTCCAATAACATCATTTTTATAAAACACATTCATAATAATTTACTATATTTTTTTTACCTTGTCTTATCTGAAGATCACCTTATATGTGGAATTATATAGTACACATATTTATTATGTCATCATAAAAACAGATTCTGTTATTATTTGCTAAATATTGCACAATGGACAAGTTTCTTTAATATATAATAGTAATAAACAAGACTAAATAAGTTTATCTATTGTCTGGTTCACACTTTTTTTAGCAAGAGTATAGTTTTATCTCTTATTTCCGGTTTAGAATTGGGTTTCCACTTCCTTCTAAGTCTAATTCAACTATACTTCTAATGCTTCCATTGTCTGGTTCACAGACCCTCCTATTATTTTGAACAGAAGCAGAGGCTTATCCCTTGTTTACTGTTTAGGATTGGGTTTCCGCTTCCTTCTAAAGTTTACTTCAACTCTATACTTCTAATGTTTCCATTGTCTGGTTCACAGACCCTCCTGTTATTTTGAACAGAAGCAGAGGCCTATCCCTTGTTTCCTGTTTAGGATTGGGTTTCCGCTTCCTTCTAAAGTTGACTTCAACTCTATACTTCTAATGTTTCCATTGTCTGGTTCACAGACCCTCCTGTTATTTTGAACAGAAGCAGAGGCCTATCCCTTGTTTCCTGTTTAGGATTGGGTTTCAGCTTCCTTCTAAAGTTTACTTCAACTCTATACTCTCAACGCCTCTTCTTAATCTGAAATTTTATTTATTTTTATTCCTTTGACAAGAGTAGATAGGTTTACCTATCATCTGGTTCATATGCCTCCTTGTCTCGTCTTTTGAACAGGAGTAAACTTGTCTATATAGATATATATATACCATATTTTCCAGTTTATAAGACACTTTGGCTTAGAAGACGCACCTTAATATTGGAAAGAAATTTCCAAGAAAAAAAAAGTAATTTTCAAACAACACATTCACCATGCGTCCCACACATACTAGTGTCATGTATTGTTTACATTAATCACTCATCCGATTTTGTTTATATGACAATGGCATACTAGATGATGGTTAGTAAATATACTATACATCTTTCATTGTCCAAGAGTGGTTTTATTTTCATAAAAATGAATTAAAAAATTTTTAAAAATATGCATGTAAAAATATAGAAGAATCAAAGAAATTTTATTGATCCTCAAATCCCAAAAACTTGTCACAGCTGGATTCATGCAAAAGCTCTAAACTACCGTCTGCAGAGTCATCACTACCGTCAGTCATGTACAATAAATGATCCTCACTATCATCCATGTCATGGTGGTAACTGAGACATTCGTCTTGAAAGACACACATGTATTTTTCAGGAAAAAAAGTGTCATGTAAGCTGTAAAATACGGTACTTAGAAATTTTATTTAAATATGTTTTATTGAACTGAACCAACAAAACCTTCGATAACATTTCTTTTAGTTTGCATATAAGCATTTTTGCTTTTTGCTCTTTAAAAAAGACTTCATCCAGTTAAAATGTTATTATTGACAGAATTATTTATATTTAGGGAGAGAGGTAGAAAATATAAATGAAAATGCCAGTTGTAATTATACACTAAAGAAAGTTTCAAGTGTAAAATTTCTGGCATCCAACATATCTAGCTGAGCTGATCTCATTTAGTTTTCCAACACTGCAACAACAGAATATTTGTTAAGTACCATGGAAGATTCAGAAGTCAATGCACTTTTTATACATTTTCATCTCAATGAATTACTTTCACTTTTGATTAAAGTAGCATTCTTTATGTAAAAAAATTGCAACTAGATTCATTGTAATGAACAGCTAATGCATTATGCTTTGTCAAATATTGTTTTGTGTTGATATAATCTTTTATTTAAATTCTGAGAAGGCTCACCTATGTATTTTTTGTGACTTTTATTACAGTTTATAGTGTAAAATTCTGTTTTAGGCTTTTGTTTTGTATTAATTAAATCTCTTATTTCAGAAGTAATTGTAACAAATTTTACATTGAGTTTACATGATTTTTTTCATCTGTAGCTATTACTATGTGTATAGTTTTATAAAGTTAAATAGAATTTTTCCCCCACTTTGTCATTCAATGACCCAACATTTTCAAATGTTATGTGCACAAAATAAACTCTTTCTTCAGCACTCATTTTGTACAGATATTATTTTCTGAAAGAAAAAAAGAAACAAAAGTAAAGAAAAGACAAGAAAAAAGAAGGGAAAAGGAAAAGGAAAAAAGAGAAAGGGAAATAGAAGAGAAAAGGAAAAGAAGAGAAAGGAAAAAAGAAGAGAAAAGGAAAAAAAGAAAAAAGGAAAAAAAGAAAGAAAATAAATTTTTTTAAAATTTTGATTTTGTAAATGCAGAATTGTGGCTTCAAAAAAAAGATAAACTTACCAGGATCGCGAGCTGAGCAATCAGAGTTATCAAATACCAAATCTCCTACCACTGGTGTCAGGCCAAACTGGCGAATTCTTCGAGAGACCATTGTGTTCCACACATAACTCTGATAGCTGTGGACGTACATGAGGCGTGTATTGCGTGGGATCTGGGCAGATTGAAGAAAAAAAATAGATTATTTTAAGCTTATGTTTATTCTCAAGAGATTAAATGCAAAATGTTTTTGAATAATCCTGGTATGCTTTAACCATTTGGCTACAAAGAGTTCAACAATCAAGCAAAATTCTATTCGCCCTTAAACAAACTTGCTCAATTGTGAAGCTCATTTTAACAGAGCATTTAAAGCATGCTGGATCAGATAGTGTTTTTTTCTGGAAAAAAGATGTAATTCATAAAATTCTTTAAAAATTATATATATTAGACAAAGTGGAAAATTTTTTTTCAACAAAGATGTGTTTTGCCACCAGAGAAAATCTGTGTTTTCTGATTTTTTTCAATTTATCATGAAACATTGTGAGAAAAAATTGTCTTGAGATTTCTGAGAAGTGAGCATCATATATATATATATTTTTGTTTTATTAAAAACAGCTTTTCTTATGCTTTTTTCACTAACTGACTGTGTTACTCCCTCTCAGAAAAGAAAAGGAAAAGGAAAAAGGAAAAAAGAAAAGGAAAAAAGAAAAATGTAAAAAGGAAACAAAAAAGAATAACCAAAAAGAAAAAGAAAAAGGAAAAGAAAAACAATACTCAAAGAAAAAAGAGACAAAAAAGAATGAAAAAGAAAAAAAAAAGAAGAGAAAAGAAAAAAACAAAAGGGTAAGTAGAGAAGGAAAAATTATAAAATAACACAACTTACTGATACAAGTGCATTGCAATAATTATTTGATCCTTGTGATGCCAAACCTTGAAGCAGAAGGCGCTCCAGACTATGGCGCTTAGGTACTTTAGACAAAAGTTCTTTTGCATTTCTTTTCTCCCACCAAATCCGACGACATTCAGTGATTTCATCATCTTCTGAAGAATGTAAAAGAAAGAAACTATTAACACATTAACTGATGTGCTCAATATGTGGCTACAAAAAAAAAAAAAAAAAAAAAAAAAATCAATGGGATGTTCATGGGTGGGGGTGGAATAATATTAGATTTTAAAATATATTTTTGATAATCTGTTTTATTTTTTTTTATATCATCTCTTAAATATCAACCAAGATTATGAATTGCTTAGGAAATGTGGCAGAGAAATCCAAAGGAGTATCAAATAGTAAAAATGCCTTCTAAAACTGAACAATGTGTTAAGAAACAGGACAATTTTCTTTGTTTGTATGTAATATCAGTTTTTTTATACGTCAGTGAATGCTGGACAATTTTCACATAGATGAAGAGGATAATTAAAGCAAACAGAGGATGCTGAGAATACCATGAATGGATCATGTGAGTAATGAGGAAGTTTTAAGGAAAATATAAACTGAAAAGATGTTCATACTTAGAATCGTAAAGAGAAAGATATTTCTGGAACCCAAAATGTGGAAAGAAGGTCACAGGACAGATTGAAGGCAAGAAGGACAAAAGAAAACATTAAGTAACATGCCTAATGAGTTTGTAGATGGATCGCAGAACAGAGATGGAGAGGATGGTAAAGGGACAGAAATTACTAAGTTTTACAAAAGATGGGAATCTGTGGAGAACCATGATCACCAACATTTTGAAGAGATATGGCACATAAAAAAAGAAGGATACTATAAACAGTACAAGACATGGGTTTTCAACATGCTTATCTAAATCTAAACTTATTTATATATTGTACTGTGTGTGTGTCTGTTAACTATAGACTCCGATACAACTGAACCGATTTTCTTGAAAATTTACAGTTGTACTATAAGTGTCTGCGAGTGTTCTTAGCTAGGTTTTGTGTCAAGGTACCCCCCGATAAATATAGAAAATCGATAATCGAAAAAATCGGGTTGTAGAAGGAGTGGTCCGAGTTTAGTCAAATTTGATACACTCATAGACAAAGACATAAGAAACGATATTTAGAAGTTTCAAGGTTGCAGTTCTTACAATAGTGCAGAAAATCAATAATATATATATATATATATATATATATATATATATATATATAAATAATAACTAAATAGACTCTGTAAGTATGTAGGCCGTAAATTTATACTAAGATAAACCTTAAAAAAACCCACTAACAAACAGAACCTAATTCCGTTACAATCCGGTGCACTAAGGCGTCGGATAAATGGGGAGAAAAAAAAAGGAATCCGCGGAACAAGAACAAAACATTCAATACTCCGCAGCAAAGAAAAAAAAACCCCAAACGGAACCAACCACAAGAAAAAGAGCTCGATACAAAGTACAAAAGAAAATATACAAAAGTAGAGCAAAGACACACAAAAATCTAAAGTGAGCCAAAACCTACCGTGGCTTCACACTACGGATCGTCAGGGCATTGCCCTGACGATCCATAGTGTGAAACCGCGGTAAGTTTTGGCTCACTTTAGATTTTTGTGTATATATATATATATATATATAAAAGGCAAGCTGTTTGTGTGTGTCTCAGTTTATCTGCCTGTATGTCTGTGTTTTTTTCAGCCCTTTTATTTTAGTTTTTGCTTCGGGTTTGGCTCTAAGTAGGTATAATTGTAGTTCTTAGTCTCAGCCATGATACCATTTACTCAGAGGACTTATTTAGCCTTCAAAATTCAGTTTACAATGAAAAAAGCTTATTTGATATTGATACCAGTAAATCAAAATTTGACTTACATCCATTCATTTTTCTTTCAGTCTACGATTTCGCTTTAACTGGAAACAACTATTGCTTTTTAGTCTTTCGTGCCAATGTCCAAAAGGTCTGAGCTCCAGGACCATGGATTAGCTTTAAAGCTTTCATTACACCTGAGCAACATCAGGCTATACTGCTAATCATTGTAATAGTAGTATGCAAAGTTTAATCTTAAATCCCCTGAAAAGTATCACCTACTTATCTCCTTACCACCTCATTAAGATTAACACCAACATTCTTAAGTACAAGTCAATCAGCAAACTTTGTTTTTGAAAAAAGACATGGGATAAGCAAAGCAAAAGATCAAAAACTGTACCAAAGTGAAAGACAATCCTATACACACTCGTCTTCTTCATGTGCAGTGTCCCTTCAGGACCTAAGCGGTCGTGGACTTCCATTTGTCCCTATCCCTTGTTGTTCTTAACATTTCTTTCCTTGATAAATCTCCCAAACCCTATTCCATTACCCATTTGCTCAAGCCCATCAAGTATGTTTTCTGCTGCTTTCTCCTGTCTCGCTTTCCTTCTATCCATCCTGTGAGTATTAGATTCTCCAGACCCTCCTTCCTCATGACATGTCTCAGAAACCTCAGCTGTCTCTTCCTGATGCTAAGTGTAAGTTTTCTTTTTGTTTGCATTGCTCACGTTTGGTTCATGGTATCCTCAGCATCCTTCTGTAGAACCAGATTTCTGTTGCGTTCAGTCTCTCCTTCATCATTGAGGAGATTGTCCAGCATTTGCTGCCATACATAATAGTCCAGTACTCTTGTCTTTGTTTCCAATGAAATCTTACCGTCCCTCAATACCCTACTCAGCCATGTCAATACACTGTTGGATATTAGTGTTGCACTTTCCGTACTGTTAGAATGCTTCCCAGGTATTTAACTCGCCAAACTCAATATAAATCCAGGAAAAGAGAGCTTCAAAGTCACTTGTCTATACTGCTTCTCTAACCACCAACAAACTTATTGGGGTGATCGCCTATTACTCACTAAGTCTCTAAAGAAGCATACAATTTGTCTGAATTTCTAAGATTAGAACTTATAATTATTTACGCTGTTTATAATAATGTTATTGTCCTCATCTTTGTTGTCATTATCATAATGTTTTCAGGTTTATATCAATCTACAGGAAATTCAGAACTTAACCCTTTATTTAATCTATGGAGGTAGACTGTTCTCATTTCATTGGTTTTGTTTTTAGTACTGCTCAGCTATTGTGTATGTTGTATAGTCTACAGATCTTCTGTATCAGCTCATCAGAAAAGGTATGCCAAATTTTATAATTTTAATTTAAAGCAAAAAGAAAAAAAAGAATTTACCATTTTACCCTAAGCAAGGCAATAATGTCACTAAGATGCATTTGGTTACTGAGAGTGAAAAGTGGACGAATGAGAAAGGATAATAAAAGAACAAATTTCAGGAAAACAGAAAATGGCGATTGATGTTGTATTTAAATTTTTGAAGATTGTTGGTGGCTGGGAAGCAAGAATCTGAAAAAGAGTTCTACAGATGAGAAGTCTGAGAAAAGAAACTATTCGACTAGAATGCTCTCTCTCTCTCTCAAGTTATTCAAAGTTTTTTTTCCTTTGACTTACCTCCTTCTCTTGGTTTCAAAATTAGTTCTACAGCTTCCTTCCAGTTACTATGCAAGATGGCTCTGAAGAAAAAAAAAAAAACAAAAAAAAAACAATCTTCATATAAATGTCATCATTTTTGTTTTAAGTAATACTTACTAGAGTAAAAATAGATCTTCTTAAAAATAACAAGGAAACACTTGATGAGCCTAGCGTTTTTCTGGTTACAAAGTTACTTTTTAACCTTTGGACTAATATCCTTATCTTTCGTTTTATTTTTTGTTATATTAACACCTTTTAGCATCTGTGTCATCCAGCATTCTTCAGGTGGTTGCTGATTCAGGTAACCTTTAGAGAATTTAAAACTGAATCCTTTATTTAATCTCGAAGAATAGAATAAAATTTATTTTGTAGCAACTCTCAATGATTCATATTTATAGATGCAAGCAGTTGACAGTAGAAAACTTCTATTCAAAGTTGTCATTATTATTTTCTCAACTTGTTTCTGGGGAAGAAAGGAGTTTTTTCTTAGAAACTGATGGATATTATTTGGTTGCTTCATTTAAGATCTTTCCTAAAATATTTACTGGAGTTTGGGAAATGATGTAAGTTCTTTTGTAAGAGTTATCTCCCCTTGAATGTAATTATTGATATGGCACTGAGCCTGGATAGATTTCACTCAAATCAACAGATTGATATTTTTTTTTCATTTTATTCCCCAAATAAATACTTTTAATTCATCTTAATTGATAAATGCCATAATACTGAGTACAGTATATAAGAATTGGATTGTGGGAGACCAAATATCTGCATCACATGCATCAGTTATTACCTGCTTATTATGAATAAATATATTTCGTAAATGTTATTTACAAGCAGACTATTCTCGTCATCTTTGTTGTCATAGTGTTTGGGCCATTATGCCCTCCAGATGTCTGTCAATCTGGGTAATCTTTAAGGAATTTCAAATTTAACACTTTATTTAATCTATTGGGATGGATTATTCTCATTTCACTGTCTATGTCTAGGGTTATCTCACCCTGTCGAGTGGAAATGATCAGTAATAATTGAGTAGTACTAAATAAGAACAAAACTTATTTAAATTTTTATGTCTTATCAACCCTTTGTGGGTTATTTAAAGCCAGAAAGTATTTTTGGATTATAAGAATTTTAAAAGCATTTGTGTGTATTAAGTGAATATAACAAACACAACTGGAATTGGACTTTAGTTCTTTAATTTCCAACTGTGTTATTCATTACACCACCCATTCATTTGGTCACTCATCTCGGTACTGACCAAGCTGAATGTTGCTTGACTTCAGTGATTGTATGGCAACTTGTGTTTTAATGGGATATGACTATTGATGTGAAGTGAAGTTTAACACTAATCAGTTGCTAAGCTCGTGCCCACTTATTCTCAGTGACAAGTTATATAGGCTCTCTCTTGCACTTATGCAAATTAGGCATGTTAATTTGCCAGTGTCACTACATCTCCCTGAAACATATAGGTTTTATACCTCTAGTAGTTCTTGTACTTCTCATGATAGTTTCATTACTTTGCTCTACTTCTCTCTCTCCCGTATTTCTTTCTCTGGGAGACTTAGATCTGTCCCACGCCCAGCTGTAATCATCTGCATTGTCTTGCATTATTTGATCTTCGTCCGAATTTTCCAACTCATTCTGGCCCATTTGATCCTGCATTACTTCGTCTTCTGATGTTTCATTCTGTAACGGTTGTTCTAATGAATCATTACTGGATGGAATCGTATCCATTTCTTGCTCATTCACCCTGGGTCCTTATTTGATCTGCATGGGCTAACATACTGTTGCTGTTTTCTATTTATTATAGCTGTATTGTGGCCGTTTTGCATGATAAAATTTCTTCGAAGCTTTAAAATAAAAACTTATTTCACATTTAAACTTTTTCTTAACATTGTTCTGATCTTTATGCTCGCTACTGTATATATTGCTGTCATTTTAGGCAGCATATTGATATGAATATTTTGCTGTCATTTTTGACAGCACAGGCCTACTTGTAATAACAATACAGGAGTAAAATGGCCAGTTATCAAGATGGTAGTTTTGAAGTTTGAAGGTGGAGGAATCAAAGTTGACTAAGGTGTCTCAACTAGACACTTAGGAACACATTTATTTGGAAGCTGTCTGACAGGACTTAGTTAACAAACCTGTAGATGTTTCCTCACTACTCTCCTCCTGGAATGGATATGCACTACTTTTATTAAAAACCAGATTTGGCTGTGATGCATGTACCTGATATACAAGGGACATAAAATAAGTGTAGTTTGTTGAAAAAAAAAACAAGCAATAAAATAATTCTCGTGAATTCAATAATATTGAGTGAAAATGTGAACATATACTTACAGGGTTGAGATGGGTAAATTGTCACCATTTTATATTTTTAATTTTGCACATGCACCTTGTTTGCTTTTAAGTTTGTCAACTGCACAGTATAGTAAGGTCATCTGTGAGAAAAAGAGCACCATGACACAATTCACTTTGAAAGAAATTTGGAAGCGGCATGCTGTACTGCTTGGCATTCGCACTAAAAGCTCCGGTCTGAGGTGATCCAGAAAGAGTCGAATGAGTCTAATGGTGATTACGAACATGCTTGGAGTGATCATTAGTGATGTCAATGTTATGCCTCTATTCATCTTTTCACAGTGCCTCAGACTCAACACGGAAGCCTATATCAAGTGTCTTGAGGGGCTAGTGCTGCTCTGGGTCAAAAGGTTGTCAAAAGGTTGGCTGCAAGAAGATCCTCTGTCTTTCTGGATTAGCTTCTTTGTTCTTTTTGTACCACATTTTTTCATTTGTAGAATATGACATCATTAGTGAAGCTCTAATTTGCCTTCTCATTAAAGCTGATGGGCTTTCTAGTCTTCCAGCATGTGGCAATGTGTGATAGCTTAAAAGCAACCTCGGTAGAAAAACTTTTTCTTTTTTACTTTGCATACTGCTTGAAAGCAGTTCTTTTTTAAGCAATTTTTACAGGTTTTTCCAAATGCTGGCCATTTTTCCTTTTTTATTTCGTGATCACGTCCACAATACAAACATTTTCTTATCTTTTTTACCATGTACGTCTCAGTGGATATTTGTTCTGTGGGTTGACTTTTATGATGGTTGTATTTCTGTATGTAATTCTTGCTGCTGTATGAAATCAATGCATGTATTTAAAGACATATTTCCCATTTGTAGTTGTTCCATTAAAATATCTGGGAAGCGTTATAACAGAAGATGGAAAGTGCAGCACAGAGATCCGAAAGCGAATTCGCATGGCGAAAGATGCGTTCCAGAAGTTGAGTAAGGTATTAAGAAACAGGAAAATTTTGCTAGAAACTAAGAGAATACTGGATTGCTACTTGCTGTCCGTCCTTCAATATGGCAGTGAATGCTGGACAATACCATCAAAGATGAAGGAAAAACTTGAAGCAACTGAAATGTGGTTCTACAGAAGGATGCTGCGAATATCATGGATCGAGCATGTGAGCAATGATGAGGTCTTGGAAATGATGGAAACAAAAAAGAAATTAATACTGAGCATCAGGAAGAGACAGCTGAAGTTCCTGTGACATGCAATGAAGAAGGAGGGTTGATACTAACAGGCCAGATAGAGGGAAAAAGAGACAGGGGAAAGCAACGGATAACATATTTGAAGGACCTAATCAGGTGGATGACGGAACGAGGATTGCATGGTGAAACAGGAGGTGTGCTCAGAGCCACCAGGGATAGGGAAATGTGGAAAGCCATGATCGCCTACGTCCTGAAGGGACAGGGCACATAGAAGAAGAAGATATATTGCACATACCTTCAATTAATCTTAATTGAATCAAGTCGTCTTCAATAGCTTGTCCATCTTGTCTGAGTTTTTCAAATTCGCAATATCTACTCACATTTCGTTGATGGTGTAGATATTTTATAATTGGTTTGTCTATTTCTTGTATCAATGACATGAATTTCGTTCTTCCTGCCACGACTAGTCTTTTCTTGGGTCTTATATTTCTCCTTATAATCTGACTTATTTTTTTTTCGAAAGTCTCCACCATGGCATATCCCACAAACTTGGAAAAGTTTGTGGGATATGCCATGGTGGAGACTTTCATTATCGCCTCGCATCCTGCTGTAGCCAAAAAATAAATCCGTAATTTCATTTTCATCTCCCTTCTCCTTTCTCCTTATTGTCTTTCAGCTTTTTACTTCTCACACTGGCAGAAAAACGGTGAATCCATGTATCTACAAAATCTGGATCTTCTAGAGACAAATGGGATCCTATCAGTGACGCCACTGATGTGAAGTGAGGTTTAGCACTAATCAGTTGCTAAGCTCGTGCCCACTTATTCTCAGTGACGAGTTATATAGGCTCTCTTTTGTAATTATGCAAATTAGGCATATTAATTTGCCAGTGTCACTACAACTATGTCTAATACAAAAACAAAATATCTCTAGACATGGACAGTGGGGAGAGAACAATCCACCCTTGTATATTAAATAAAAGATTTAATTTGAAATTCCATAAAGCTTACCCAGATTGATAGATGCCTGAAAAGGGCAGAGGGGACAATGTCTGAAATGTGATAATAACAACAAAGATGAGGACATTAGCCAGAATCTAAATAATGTAAATAATGGTAAGTACTCATCTAAAAAATTCAAATTCAAGTTATAATTGGCAAATTCAATTCCTGTCAATCTAATATATTCACTAACCTGCCAACATGATATGTTGGAATCGACGTGGTACCAAACCGTTGCATACCATAATAATTAATGAAACCTTTTTCTTTCAGAGATTCCAACGCTTGTGTCACTTGTTCATCATCTCCAGTTACGTTTCTGAGAGAGCAAAAAAGAAAAATGATAAAAATAAATTAAGCATAAAAAAAAATAAGTCTTAATGCGTGTATAATAAACAGTATTTAGGTAGCAAATTTTATTTGAAGACAAATACTATTAAGAATGGCAGACATTTTATGTCAATCAATTTTAGTGATCGTTTTTTACAAATTATAAATAATCCTTCTCAAACAAGGAGGAATTGTCAAAATTTCATTTCAGAAGAAAAAATAAAAGTAATATGTTTCGAGCTTTTGACTTTCTTAAGTCAACATCAGGATAGATAAAGACAAATTTGTGAGCTTAATAAAATTTTAGAAATGGGGTCATGACATAATCATAAAAAAATAAGCTGTTAGTGGTTAAACATTAGACACCATATAATAATAGCGTGCAGAGCACATTTTTTAATGTGATAGGTACTGACTTGGCAGCTCGACTACAGCCACTTCCCCACCAACGAAATATGGCCTCACTTTGTCTGTTCTATAAATACTTTCATGGCTTCTGCTCGGAAGAACTTAGTCACTGGTGCCTCCTCAACAGGTGTTTGCTCGTGCAACCAGATTGGCAACTGGGTCCCACCCATTCACAGTTAGGTTAGCCAAATGCAAATGACAATTATACTCCTGCAGCTTCTTCTCTCGCACTTCCCGCCTGTGGAACTCGCTCCCATATTCTTGCTTTCCTGATGGCTACAACCTCCAGAAATTTAAATGCAATGTCAATACTCATCTATTAACCACTTGACTAGTTCTTTCCCCACCCCGTATATTCTTTCCTTTCTCTCTACCTTTGAAACTGTCATCACACCTGTAATCCCATCCTTCTCTTGCTCCTTTCTAACTGGTTCGGCTTCCTCTCCACTCTCTCCTACTTAATCTTTTTACTCTTATGTAGCCCCTGCACATCAGTGGCGTTACCACCTTGCTCAGGGTGATATGATTAAAAAACTGTAGATATTTTCTTTATAATTTCAACAAACCAAAATATGCAAAGTAACCCACCAACAAAAATTTATAATAAATATAACCTTCTCTCATCTTTAAACAATACCCCTTAAATGTTACATGAGGATAATCATACAAGGTGATGCAGGCACTCCAATGTGGTGTCGTGGTTAGCAAGCTTGTCTTGCTAGAAACCTGGGCAGACCTGAAGGAGACTAATTTGTTGTTTTTCATTTTTTTTTTTTTACTTTTTTCAGTGCAATCTTATCGATTACACACTAAACTTTCCGACCGAAAAAAAAGTTTTTTGAAAAATTTCAATATTTAAACAATTTTAGGGAGGGGCTCAGTTTTTCATACAATGTTATAGTAAATCGATCCTCTACTTTGAATCCACTCACCAGTACGACATTACCACCACCTGTAAAATTAGTTGATTATCAATATATTTTTACTTTTTTTAATGCAATCTTATCAATTAAACCCTAAACTTAATTAATGGTTGTTTTTGTTTTATAAATATTGCTTCAAGAATCCTAAGTCTGATTCTTTTTTATCTACTTTTTTCTGTTTCAGGTGTTTATTTTTTTTGTTAATCATATCACCCCAAGCAAGGCGGTGACGGTGACGCCACTGATGTGCATGGGGCTACTTAAGAGTAGAATGATTGGAAAAGAGAAAGCCGGGAACCACATCCTAAACAGGAAACAAGGGATGAGCCTCTTCACCTGTTCAAAAGACTTGGGTGGAGTGTGAACCAGGCGATAGTTAAGTCTATCTACTCCAATTGAGACCAAAAAAAAGAGAAAAGAAAAAAAAGTGAAAAAAGATTGGAAAAAAAAAAAAATACATTTTTTTTTATTTGTGTGGTTCAACTTTTGTTAATTCTGCTGATCATAGTCATTCAAAGCAGAAAAATCTCAAATAACATTTTAGGAACAGATAAATCATATTAATCACCACTGGACTTAATGTGATTTTGTTATAAAAAAAAAAAATGCAAACAAACAAAAAAAGAACTTTTTTTTTTTTAAAAATCATATCATCCCAAGCAAGGCAGTAATGCCACTGATGCACAGGGGGATACACAAGAGTAAAAAGAATGGAAAAGAGAAAACCGTAAACCACATCCTAAACTGGGAACAAGGGATGAGCCTCTTCACTTGTTCAATAGACGAAGGTGGAGTGTGAACCGGGCGATAGTTTAGTCTATCTACTCCAATTATGATGCCAAAATATGGGTCAAAATGTGGTTAACCTCAAAAGACATGTCTTTTTTCTGACGTGGAATTTAAATACTGCCAGAAAGATGGGGAAAAAAATATTGGCTAGCGATGAACAATACTTTCAGTGACATATTTCTTAATAAATTTAGTAAATAAGACATTACTTTTCATGAAAAATCAGCAAGAACTTATTCAAAGTCTTAATAAGATGGAGTGGCTGCTGAAGAGTTGAGAAACATTTTGTCCAACCATGAAGGGAATATGTTGAATCATGTGTACGTTTTACAGCTCTAAACCATTCTCCTTGGTCACCCCCCTACGTGGGTGACCCATTCATTATACAATAAATTTACACCTAGTATGACACCCAATGTCTTTGCTTTTCAATTTTTCCTAATGCTTTCAAATGTTTTGAAACCGTTGTGTGATCAACTCTTAATGATTCTGCTAGTTCAGCTTGCACTTGGTATGAGTCTCCATGAAGTAATGCCTCCAATTCTTCGTCTTCAGAGTTTTTTGGTGCTCCAGAGTGTTCTTCATCTTCAACATCAAAATTATTATTTTTGAAGCATCTAAACCATTCTCTGCATGACAGTACATGGTCGCCATAAGTCTGAAGATTTCTGTGTATTTCAGATGCAGATTTCTTTTGAATAAAGTAGTGCAGTAAAATTTCCCACAAATACACTTTCTGACATGTTTAACGCTATGAAAAATAAAGTTGTTTATGGTGAATTGACATACACTGAATTTCCAGCTTAATTATAGTACTTCCTTATAGATAAGTTACCATTTGAAACTGCATGCACTCAGTTTTGGGAACGCCATTTGTCGGAAAATGGCGAAAACTTACTCAATGTCTTAATATATTAAACCCTGGGGAAAGTTTGGTCACCCGCTAACGAAAAAATAAAAGATTTCTTACCAAAATTTTGAATGTGTTAGAATGGATTAAAACTTTTTTTAAATAATTAATGACATCAACATTTTTTCTTTAATTAGGTACCTCCACAAAATTGCTGAAAAAACAGCATAGTCAGAAGGGAAAAGGTCCCAAACTAAATAAAACAAAGTTTTATGGGCAAAAAGTTTATATTACCATTAAGAAGATAGAACAAAGCGTTTTTTAAATATTTAAAAATTTTTTTTAATTATTTCTAACATGTTTGAAATTGTTGTAGAAAGTTTTTTTTTTATTACGTAAATGTGATATCCAAATTGCTGCTATTTTATTAAGTAAACAAATGTAATTATTACGTAAGCACTTTTTTTTTGCTGTGAAAGACATTAATTTGGAAATTCTTGCATAAATCAAATAATGGTTGGATTTTGATGAAAACTTCAGGACTTATTTATAATTGAATGAAATCAATTTTGATTGCATAATTTTTAGAAAATATTGGTAAAAATATATTTTTTTTAAGTATGTTACCCCCCCACCAATTAAATTCCAGAAATGTTTTTCAATTTGACCACGGGCCACTCTAAAACTAATATAAAAAAATTCAGGAGTCATTGGGGAATGCTGATTCACTGTTTTTTTTTCTTCAATAGTCCCCGTGTTTCTAAAAAGTAGGTCCGAATTGCGAAAAATGCAATAACTATGCCAATTTTTATGCGGATAAACTTCTGATTGCTTTTATGAACAATATAAATTAAGCATATCATAGTCTGAAAAGAATAAAAAAATTCAATGACTAATTAATTTTTACAATAGTTATGTTCATTTTTTTTCATTTTTTTAATTATATATAAAAATTATATATAAAAAGTTTAAAAATTATTGTTAAATTTCTTCCTCTACCGGGCCAGCTAGGGTATGTAATTAATGCATGAAGACTGCAATTACTAATCGAAAATTTAAAAGCTTAATACAAATAATTGACCCCCGTCAGTTTTTAAAATAATTAAAAACATTTTAATTGTCTGCATTTTGATGGCCCGTACATGATATTTAGCATTAAAAGGTCACGTGATTCAAGGATTGTCTTCTCTTACATAATAAATTACATTCATATGTTTTTGTCACCTTCGGGCCCCCCTTCCCCTTGTCATCAAATCTTTCAACACTTGAGACAAGCTGTCAGGCTCGGGCTACATAATCTGATAACAAATTACAGGGAATTTTACTGAGAGTAAGCAGGCACAGTTGTTTGAAATCAGATGACGGTTAGGTTTTATTTAAAAATTGACTTCAATAACGTGTCAGCGACGTATATTTTATTTTTGCCAGAATTTTAAAACAGGAATGTGGCTACTGTTTTGAAATTTGTCAATCAATTAAAAAAATTATGCTACTTTTAAATCTTTTTAAAAAATCTTTAAATTTTTAGATTCCAATCAATATAATTTCGCTTTAAAATACGCCAGTGTATTTTGTTTACTGGAATTATTAAATTTAATCTCTTGACTTTCAATTAAAGCTAATTTTAAAGCTTGAAGATAACTTATTTATTTTTAAAATTTAAATTTAGGTGTAGAAAAATTAGTTGAGGTACCTATCTTTAATGCTTGGCTCAAATGCATCAGTTGTAGTTGATAGCAATCTCCCATGATGGTTTCTGTTGGTTTGAGCAGCTCACAATAAAATTACACCTAGTATGACACCCAATGTCTTTGCTTTTCAATCTTTCCTAATGCTTTCAAAATGTTTCATAACTGTTATGTGATCGACTCTTAATGATTCTGCAAGATCAGCTTGCACCTGATATGAGTCTCCATGAAGTAATGCCTCCAATTCTTTGTCTTCAAACATTTTTGATGTGCCAGAGTATTCTTTATTTTCAACATCAAAACCATTATTTTTGAAGCGTCTAAATCATTCTCTGCATGTTGTTTGACAGAGAATGGTCGCCATAAATCACAACAAGAATTCAGTGTGTCTCAGCTGCAGATTTCTTTTAAATAAAGCAGTGAAGTAAAACTTCCTGCACATATGCTTTTTTTCTGGCACAAAATCTGACATGTTTAACGCTATTAAAACAAAGTTGTTTACACTTTGGTGAAATGATATACATCGAATTTCAAGCTTGCTTATTGTACTCCCTTATAGAGGTGTTACCATCTGAAAGTCCATGCACACAGTTTTTGGAATGCCATCTGTTGGAAAACAGGGATTAGCACCACATTTCTACCATATTGCAATTATTTAGCAAAAAGAATGTTCATAAAAATATATAGTGGGAATGACTACAAAATACCTTTTCCTCTCTAATTTATAGGCAAAACCCCATAAATGCATGCTAGGATTTCTTCCTAGCCAATAAGATAGTGTCTATCTGTCTTGAAGTCAGAATGCTACATTCATTTATCTAAATTTGATCTTGTGCATCAACACCAATTCTTAGTTTGTGATTTTGTATGGTTGTTTTGTTTTTATGGCATATCAACCTTGATGGGTCATTTAATGCCAACTAAATTTTTATTTATTTATTGCTGGTAATACCTTTTTCTTTCAACAATTCATTGTTGTTTTTATATAAGTTTTGTGTCTAGTAATACTTTTTTCTTTTCGAGTATCAAAATTCATTGGGATTTGTTTTTAAGGGCAGGGTCCCCAAGTCCTACCCTGTTATTAAACCCATAACTGGAGGGAAGGGACGGATTAATACCTTTCCCAAGGGTACCAGTGCTTAAGTGGATGCAGGGTATTCAACTGGAATTCGAACTCGGCTCACCGATTTCTCTTTCCGAGCTGATATCCACTGCACAACAATGCACATCCGTCACTAAACGCTTACAGCACCTGGTATTCCCAAGCAATCACCCATCTAAGCACTGACCAGGCTCAACGTTGGAAAAAAAAAAAAAAAATTTGTATATATAACTATTATGATGTTTATATGGTATATGAATAAATGTATATAGATGATTCCCCCCTCCTAAAAGAAGAAAAAAGGAAGAAGGAGGGAGAAAGAAAAGGAAAACAAGAAGAAAGGAAGAGGAAAAGAGAAAGAAGAAGAAAAAAATATCCCTGGCAATGTAAACAAAAACAAAACAGAAGACGCACCGTAGCTAACTGTCAAAAAGAGCAAACTATCACTCAAGAACTTCAGTCATCAACCTGATAAGGGTGTAGAGCGCCGAAGATTTGTTCACAACTTCACTGACCGCTAAGGGCTCGACAATAATCGATAAATTAACAAATTAATCCAGTTACGATGATCAAAGGTTGCTTCTTATTTTGAGAGAAGACCCCATGACTATGGCAGAAAATAACTGCAAATTTTGAAATGGCACTATTTATTAAAAGGAAAACTGAAAATAATTTCATTGTTTGTAATGAGTAAAATTTTGATTTGTTCCCCGAAAACCCTTACCCCGTCAAATCTTTCCAAAACATCCTTAATTCCATGCAAATGTATATACTGAACTCAAATCAATAATTGTTCATTGAAGAAACCAACCTTTTTCATGTTATCGAACAGAAAAAAAAATGGAATATATCTCACCCCTTACCAGCGTACTCATATCTGATTCACTGCTGAATGACTTGAGGCGTAGGATACTTATTTCGGCCTATTTACTTCCTTTGAGCAATTACTTCGCGATTTGTTTGGTTTCAGAACTCAATTTTCGAGTAGTAATTGCAAAAAAGAAGTAAAAAGGCCGAACAATCGGCAAACTACGAGTGAAGTCATTCTACAGTGAATAACATTTTTGAAGTGTGGTTACGGAGTGAGATAAACAGCGACAAGAAGTTCGATATTTTTTTGGTTGTTAACTTGAAAAAAGGTAGGTTTCGTCAATAAACAATTATCGATTTGAGTTCAGCATTTACATTTGCACAGAAATAAGGATGTTTTGGAAAGATTTGAAAGGGTAAAGGCCCTCGGGGAACAAATAAAAAATTTACCATTCTTTTCGCCACTAATCACCGAATGCTTATTATACACCTATATATATATATATATATATATATATTGTTTTTAAACATCACCTAGTCCCAGCTGCACAATACCTCTAATTACTTCAAGATGAGGTTAGCTGTGTTTGCTCTCTGGCAATCCATGATCAAAATCAAGTGTCAACAGTGACATTTTATATATGACACATTGTATACTGAATTAACCTTCTATGCAAAGCATGTGCCAAAAGTATTACTGATTATATTATTAAAGCTGAAAATATAGCCACTTTATTAAAAAACCTTCAGAGAAGTAATTAGTTATAGTTTGCTAATAGCCATCTTCGATTTTAATTTAGAACCATTTACAACTGTTACCACTCAGAAAGACCAACTAGATAGCATTAAATAAGGGTTCAAATACCCAAGGTTTTAGTGACTGTGTTAATAGTATATTAAGCAATGGGTCACATCTATTATGATCAAAGGAAACATCTCTCATATTCAGTAACATTGCAAAGGATAAGACATGTTGCAGGAACATGAGACCAACTAAGGACATGTTCCACATGCCAATGTGAATTTGTGCAGAAAACACATTTGTGAACAGGTTATCTTTTCCTGCCTTTTGAGTGATCAGAGCCATTAAAAGTGGGCAAACAATTTAAAATAATGAAACCTTGTTAAGTGATTTTTTTCTCCATTCTTCATCTAAATGAAAAAAAAGAAAAAAAGCTGCTATAAACTATAGGAAAGTTTTATTGAATCAGCTGTTTTGATTAAAGATCACTAGGCAATGTTCTACCTTTTTACTGACAAGCCTGTTTCACTGATAATAGTAAGAAATGAAACTTGTTAACTGCAATTAATAAATGGATTTAATAGGTAAACATTATAATAGAAAACTTAAAACTTTACTAGTTCATTGCTTCAAGTAAAACCATCATTTTTCGGGAAGGTTCAATCATCCACAAGAATATCTAATCTAATCTATCTAAACTTATTTATAAATGGAGCTTTGTCTGTGTGCGTGTGTCCGTTACCTACAGACTCTGAAACGGCTGAACTGATTTTCTTGAAAATTTACACAGTTGTACTATAAGCATCTGCGAGTGTTCTTAGCTAGGTTTTGTGTCGAGGTACCCTCGATAAATATCGAAAATCGATAATCGAAAAAATTGGGTTATAGAAGGAGTGGTCCGATTTTAATCAAATTTGATACACTTATAGACAAAGACATAAGAAACGATATTCAGAAGTTTCAAGGTTGTAGTTCTTACAATAGTGCAGAAAATTGAAAATATATATATATATAAAAAGCAAGATGTTTGTGTGTGAGTCTGTTTATCTGCCTGTATGCCTGTGTTTTTTTTCAACCCTTTTAGTTTTTGCTTCGGGTTTGGCTCTAAGTAGGTATAATTGTAGTTCTTAGTCTCAGCCATGATACCATTTACTCAGAGGACTTATTAAGCCTTCAAAATTCAATGAAAAAAACTTATGTGATATCGATACCAGGAAATCAAAATTTGACTTACATCCTTTCATTTTTCTTTCAGTCTATGGTTTCGCTTTAACTGGAAACAACTATTGCTTTTTAGTCTTTCATGCCAACGTCCAAACAGTCTGAGCTCCAGGATCATGGATTAGTTTTAAAGCTTTCATTACACCCGAGCAACGCCGGGCTATACTGCTAGTAAAAAATAGATATGTGTTGTGGTGCAGTGGATATCGGCTCAGAGCCAAGTTTGAATTCCTTGCATTCACTTATGTGCAAATACCCTTAGGAAAGGTATTAATCCGTCTCTTCTCCCTACAGCTATGGGTTAGATAGCAGGACAGATTTGGGGTCTATAGTATTTGTTGACAACTAGTCTACTGAAGCAAGTAATGACAACCTACTGTGGGAAAATCTTCTGTTCTGCCAGTAATGTTTCTTTCGAGACATGATCACCCAAGTGTGTCTCATGTAAGGCATTTAACTGACTGAACTATAATATTTATGAATTTCTTATGCATCAAAGAATAAAAGAATAAAAGAAAACAGAAACTACCTACCTGAGTACAATGATGAAGTGATTTCCTAGTAACTGTCCTAATTTTAAACATTCATCCACGTAACTAAAAAAAATAAAAGGCAAAACATGAACGAATCAATTGCAATCAATGACAAAACGTGCATGCTTCATTATAACAACTCAGCGATGTTATAAATCTTACAATTGTATATGTACTCATGTATAAAGCAGATTTTATGTATAGTGCAACCTCTGGATATTTTTTTACATGAATTTTAATATATCCAGAAAAAAAATTTACCTGTTGCTGAAAATTCATGATTTTTTGTGACCCACCCCTTAATGAGTAGAGGAGGGCAGATATAAAAGGAAAAAAAAAGGATCTGAATAAAAACATAGCAAGTTTCCCCGAGAGCAATACACTGCACCTCCTCGGCCTTACCCTCTCTTCTGATCTCAAGTGGGACCACTACATTGAGTCAACAGCTATATCCACTGCTAGGAAGGTTGGGTCACTATGTCGGGCCAGGATATTTTTCCTGTCTGAAAACATCCTGCATATATACAAATCCACCATTTGTCCGTGCATGGAGTACTGCTGCCATATATGGTCAGGTGCCCCCGCTGTTCATCTCCGTGTTCTTGACAGGCTCCAAAAGGAGAATCAGTAATGTGATAGGTACCGACTTGGCGGCTCGACTACAGCCACTTTCCCACCAACGGGATGTGGCTTCCCTTTGTCTGTTCTATAAATATTTCCATGGCTTCTGTTCCAACAAACTTAAGTCACTGGTACCTTTGTAACAGGTGTTCACTCGTGCAACCAGACTGGCAACCGGGTCTCACTCATTCACAGTGAGATCAACCAAATGCAGATGACAATTCTACTCCTGCAACTTCTTTCCTCGCACTTCCTGCCTGTGGAACTCGCTTCCTTATTCTTGCTTTCCTGATGGCTACAACCTCCAGGAATTCAAATACAAGGTCAATACTCATCTCTTAACCACTTGACCCTAGTTCTTTCCTCAACACCCTGTATATCCTTTCCTTTCTCTCCACCTCTGCAACTGTCATCACACCTGTATTCCCATCCTTCTCTTGCTCCTTTCTAACTGGTTTGTCCTTCTCTTCACTCTCTTCTATCTAGTGCTTTTACTCTTATGTAGCCTCCTGCACATTTAATCATATCACCCCTTGCTTGGGGTGATATGATTAACAATATATATATATATATATATATATATATATATGATACTGATAATCAAGAAAGTTCTGTTGGTTATAATTGCCCGTGCAAGGGAGATAACTCCCATCAGATGAATGTGTGTGTATATATATATATATATATATATATATATATATAGAGAGAGAGAGAGAGAAGAATGTATTATATATATATATATATATATATATATATATATATAATACATTCTTCTGATGGGAGTTATCTGCTTTGCACGGGCAATTATAACCAACAGAACTTTCTTGAATATCAGTATCTTAATATTCTGGACTTTCATTATCTGGATGTGAAACGAACATACTGAAGGTAACATTTCTCAACTGACAAAACGAATCCTATTGTGGTTTTAGTTTTCAATACTGTTTTATTTTTGTAATATTTTCTTATCTTATTATCACAGTTTAACCCCATCTACAGCCACCCCACTCAAAAAAAAAAAAAAAAAAAACAACAGGATGTCTACTTCAACATGTGTACACATTAAATACAATGTTTAGAATAATAAATAAGGTTGGACTAAAAAATTCCATTAATTCTGTATATAGAATTGGATTCATGCCAAGAAAAAAAATTTCTGGTTTAAAAATGACCTTTTACATAAAAATAAAAAAAAGCAGGTATAGACTTCAAAATGTCCCAATTTGTATTTTTTTTAAAAAATAATGTTGAGTTAGCTTTACTGTGTTGGATTCCTATGGCATAATTGTAATGCATACATGCATACAATATACAGGGTGCGATGCGTAAAGTGTCGCCATTTTATATTTTTAATTTCATGCATATTCATGGTTTTTAATTGTTAACTGCATAATATGATAGGGTTAGCTTTTTTTTTTTTTTTTTAATCATATCTCCCCAAGTAAGGCATTCCACTGCCACTATAGCGCAGGGGGTTACATAGAGCGATTGGATATAGGAAATGTCAGAAAGAGGGTGATAGATGAGTAAGGAGGTACATAGGAAGAGTGTTTGAGAGAATGGGTGCGAATTAGTGTGTTAGGAGGTGTCTATTGACCTTACATTTAAACTCCTGGAGGATGTAGCCATCGGGGAAGCAAGCATGCGGAAGGGAATTCCACAGGCGGGAAGTGCAAGAAAAGAAGCTGTTGTAGTAGAAATTGTGATTACATTTCATCGATTTCACTGTAAAAGGGTGGAACCTAGTTGCTAATTTAGTATCTCGTGCAAATTCATACCTAGGGGGCACCAGTGATCTAAGTTCATCAGAGGAGAAGTCGTGAAAGTATTTATAGAAGAGGCACAGGGAAGCCACGTCACGTCGGTGAGACAGTGACTGCAGACGGTCAGCCAAGTCGGTATCGATCACATTACAGATTCTCCGTTGTATTTTGTCAAGAACCCCAAGGAGAATAGCAGGGGCACCCGACCAGATGTGGCAGCAGTATTCAATACATGGGCGGATGGTAGATTTATATATGTGCAGGATAGATTCAGACGTAAAGAACTTCCGAGCCCTGCACAGAGAGTCGACTTTTATAGCAGCAGATTTAGCAATGGATTCGACGTAGTCATTTCACTTGAGGTCTGCTGAGAGTGTGAGGCCAAGCAGGCGTAGTGTTTTACTCTCTGGGAGGCAAGCCTGTTCCATGCTAATGGGAGGGAGGTGCGGTTGTCTATGGTGGTTAATTGATAGCAGCTTCGTTTTGGAGGAATTGAATTTTACGAGCCATTTCTTACCCCAATCCACCTTGGATTGGAGGTCCTTTTCAAGCTCAGCAGCGAGGTTCGCCTTGTCGCCCATACGAGATTTTTGAGCGAGACGAGAGTAAACTGTGGTGTCATCAGCGTACATGCCTACTTGGGAAGTTATGGCATCAGGGAGATCATTGATGTAGATCAGAAAGAGCGTAGGACCTAGGATAGAACCTTGAGGGACACCCGGTGTGTAGGGTAGTTCTGGGAGGCATGTCCGTTTAATACCACCTTCAATGTGCGGTTAGAGAGGAATAACTGGATTAGGTCCAACAAAAGTCCAGTTATGCCATAGCTTCGCAGTTTCCGTAGAAGGCCGGCGTGCCAGACTCTGTTAAACGCTTTAGAGATATCCAAGGCAACGGTATGGGCTTCACCATTCTTGTCGAGAGCCTGGTATATATACTTGGTGATGGTCATTAGCATATCAGCAGTAGACCTGGTGAAGTGGAAGCCATAATTGTTTGTCCGAGAGGAGCCTGTGGGCTGTGAGATGCTGAATGACCTCGGCATTGATAATGGCTTCGAACACTTTGCCAAAGATCGGAAGAAGGCTGATAGGGCGGTAATTTGCAGGGTCCGAGGGTTCACCGGTGTTCTTAAATATAGGAACTACATAAGAAGACTTCCAACAGGCAGGAAAGCAGGAAGAAGATAGGCAGAAGTTGTAGAGCTTAGAAAGGACAGAGGAAAGTTCAGGGGCACATTTCTTCAATACTATGATTGGGATTTCGTCCCTACCACTTGCTTTGTGAGGTTCAAGTTTTGAGATTATGTTAGAAATCAGTGAGGGCGTGATGTGGATGTCATTCAATTGAGCCTCAGTTCTAGGTGGGAAGTCAGGTGTATAAACTCCAGACGAATCCAGACTCAAATTGGTCGAGAATCTGTGAGCAAAGCATTCAGCCTTGTCTGCTGAGGAGGTGAGGACCTCAAATTCATTGATTAGTGGAGTTATTGAGGACTTACTCTTGTTAAGCACGCTTTTACAGAGGCGCCAGTAGTCTTTGGCGCCGAACTTAGAGGATGCTATGTGTTGCTTCATTCTGGCGAGTACCATCTGTGAGAAAAAAGTCACCATCACTTAATTCACTGGCATACAATACAATACAATACAAGCATTTCTGAGTGTTTGGGTGTGGACAGTGCAGAGGATTCAGAAAGAATTTGATTGATATACCCAGCATACATCATAGGGTTTGGTGTGATCACTAGTGATGGTGATGTTATGTCTCCATTCATCTTCCCAAGGAGCCTCAGACTCAACACAGAGGCCTACATCAAGTGCCTTGAGGAGGTAATGCTGCCCTGAGTCAAGAGGGTGTCTCCTGGAAGACCCTAGGTCTGATAACAGGACTCTGCACCATGCTACACAAGTAGGAAAACCTAGTCATGGCTGTCAGACAATTTCTGCCAACACATTGCCCTTTACATTTGATCACCTAACTCTCGTACTGCAACCCTCTTTCATTATTATGTGTTGGGTGCAGTTGAGCAAGAGACCAACAAAACTCCATGCAACACCAATAATGAACTAAAGGCAAGGATTATGGCAGCATTCACCAACTTAAACAAGGAGACCACCCAGAAGAGATGCAGGAGATTCCAAAGTCATCTGGAGGCTATGTTTGAAGCTAATGGTGATTTTATTGAATAAATTTACTCTTTAGTAAAGTTCAAGATATTTTGGAGAATATATCTGTTAAAATGAAATATCAGTATTATTTTCATTTTTGCATAATTTAGATGACAGTTTTTTTTTTTTTTTGTTTTTTTTTAATCATATCACCCTGAGCAAGGCGGTAACGCTACTGATGCGCAGGGGGCTACATAAGAGTGAAAAGATTGGAAAAGAGAAAGCCGGAAACCACATCCTAAACAGGTAGCAAGGGATGAGCCTCTTCATCTGTTCAATAGACGTGGGTGGAGTTTGAACTGGGTGATAATTCAGTCTATCTACTCCAATTGAAAAAAAAGATAAAAGAGTAAAAACATTGGAAAAGAGAAAGCCAGAAACCACATCCTAAATAGGGAACAAGGGATGAGCCTCTTCACCTGTACCCATAATCTGTGAACTCTTGGTATACCCAGCAATGAGACCAATGCATGCATGAGACCAATCTCACTTTAAAAAGTGAGATTGGTCTCATGCATGCTTGACTCCAGCATAAAATTTCAGTAGTGCATGATCGGAGGGGTATTTTGCATTCTCACAATAGATTTAATGCAGCTTCCTAAATCAGTGTTTGTCAGGTCCTAAGATATATCTTGAAAGGATGATGTTTTGTTTTTGGTAAAATTTTGAAATGAAATAAAGTAAAATAACTTTGTATTAAATAGTACTTTTCAAGGGAAAAAAAAAGTCCTCACCTGAAATTCCCAAGGCATAAATTTTTCAAGTCTCTATTCAATTCATAAAGCCGCTTAATAGGAGTCCTTAAAAATGAAATGAAACAAAAAGAAAAGAAGATTAAAAAAAAAGATAATTTTAAAAGTGTACACACACACACACACACTAAAACAAATAAATATCATCCTCAGGTATGAATTGTGAAGACAACAGTAATTTTTGTAAAAAAAACTCAGAGGTGATTGAAAGTACTTGGGTTCAGAAAAACTATGGCTCCTTCCTTAATGGATTTCAACTTAACATCAAGAAGATAATTAGGGAACTAAAAAGGATTATTATAAAAATAAATAGACATAATAGGCCTATATTTTTTAATGAAGCATTCTTAAAGAAAGGTAAAACACACACATATATACATATCACATATAGGATCACTGGAGATTGATCAAACTAAAAAGAAAAACACAGAAAGAAAGAAGGGAGAGAAGGGTCTCAACAGATAGCATTCCCTTCACAGCTGTAATATCAGCAAGTGACATCTACAACATAGTGTTGTTGTTTGAGGAATGTAAGATTGTTTTAAAGTAGTATTTCAGAATGCTGTTGAAGTACAAACAATGGAACTGTGAGTTTGGAATATAACCTCCAATACATTTAACAATTTCATAGATTCCTGATAAGTTAGTATTACAATATCTATACAAGTTTTTCCTTTTCTGAAGCATGCATACATTTTTGGGACAGTGTGTGTGTGTGTGTGTGTGTATTATTCAACTGTTACATTAGAACATGTAAGTAACCACTACAAAATTGCACATCTTGTTTCGACATTGAAAGAACAATGTCTCATTAGGTAGTATATTTGATGAGACATTGTTCTTTCAATGTCGGAACAGGATGTACAATTTTGTAGTGGTTACTTACATGTTCTAATGTAACAGTTGAATAATAAATATTTATTGTTCCATCTTTATTTTGAGCCCTGTTTTAAATTAATGTTTTGAACAATGTAATTTTATTCTTTTACATTTGGATATATATATATTGTTATAAGACCCCAATTTCTTATACTTTTAAGGCAATATACAAGTAAATACAAAATCTAAGCAATGCATTAAATCTATGAATTAAATCTATAGCTATTAGGTCAATTCTTGCCATCTAAAAAGGGTCCATTCATCAAACCCTTTAGATTTAGTAATAGTTGATAAAAAGTGTTCTGTGGAACTTTCTAGAAGTCTACAGGGTTCTAGAGTGTTTAACACACACATACACACACACACATATATATATAAAATAAAAACATGAGTACAAATAGATTAGTCAGTTGTTTTCATTTGTTGCCTGATTCCACAGCAGTGTGCACATTGAGGTCAACTCCAGCTCGTCTTGATTCAGAACAAATGTTCCGTTGAAAGAATCTATTACACAAAAGACTCTGATCAGCAACGGTCATCAGTAAATACTGCTTCTTCTTTGTATTGATTTTGTTACCCAAACTATAATAGTAATTTAGAATTCTTCTTATTATTATTATTAGCAGTAAACAATCCATTTTAATTGTCTGCACAATGTAAATCTAATCTCTCACCTCACTCCCTTGTCTAAAGCAGATTTTTTCCCTCATCCACTTAATTTATCTAATATTGACTGCTACTTGTTGGGGCTCCCTTGTTTCAATAGTACTTACCAGAACTTATGCTGTTTTAAACCTCTACCCAGTTTTATTGTAAACTTTATATGTAAATAAATTCTGTTTTAGTTTGTAAATTTAATTTCGTTTTTTCCCTGCCCTCTATGGTGCTAATACAGTTCTTTGTGTTTTGTGTTACGCTACCAGTTATATATATATATATATATATATATATATATATATTTCAAAATATATTATAGTGGATATATTTCATATTTGAAATATACTTCCTGTAGTGGTAAACAGGACTATGTTAAGAAGTTTCAAGGACTGACACGCACACATGCACAAAGTGAATGGTTATCAATTTCGAAATCACAAACTTTGTGATTTATCTTTTAATATTTTTTAACACATGAGATGTTCAAAGAAAATGTACAGTTGTTTCCAAAAATTCATGTCACATGGATCAGTTGAAAGCAGTAAAGAAATCCAAGTCTTGATGGCTAAAATACAACTGAATGCAGGCCTGGTTGTCTTACACATTTTGTACAGCATTCTACACAGTTTGGAGTTCTACTACACTTGAAAATTATGAATTACACACTTTAATTCTTACTGCTACACATTTCAACTATCTAGATTACTCATGGTTTGTGAATGTCATAGAAATTCTTGATGGCTGCACATTTCCTGTGAATTGTAACAGTTTGAAGCTATAAACAGAAATGTTCACAAAAAAGACTACATATTTTAGCTACCCATGGTTTTTGTTGCACATGGCACAGAACACAATGTTAGCAATTTTTTCAGTTCATCTAGTTTAGTATTCATTTCCTCTTCCAGTTTTGATATCTCTATGGGTTTTGTTGTGGATTCTGAGTGAGAAACCACACAAAATAATAAATAACAAAAACAGATATGGAGATAGAAAATGTAAGTTATATTGAACAAGATATACAAACTGGAACATGGGTTAGTCAATTCAGGAATACTTATTAGTAGAAATAATTATATACAGTCTTGAAGTGAAATAGTATGTCTGGGTAATGAGTCTATATTCAAACTTCAACTAACTGTACCAATTTACTGACCAACTAAGCAAATGTTTTACAACTGCTTTTCAACTACACAACTACTGCTGTTCTCTGTATAGGCAGGATTATATGTACACATCAGGCAAGTCCATTCTTATGTGCAAAAAGGAGTGATCCCCAAAAGATTTGTTTTGCAGATCTTCGTATGGCACTAGAATTTGCAATAAGTGTGAAGTTCCAAGTCTGCTCAGATTTCTTCGCCTGCCTGTTAGCTGGCTTGAGTAAACCTTTTGTGCAATTTTCAAGATTGTGTCTTTTGGTCTTCAGTTATTCAATTTCCATAAGCATGGAATTCTGTTTTTGTCCAGCTACTTCTTCCTGCCTTTTTTCTTCTCAGCCTGATGGTATTGATTGTATGCTGTTCTGGCATTGGAAGCACTGTAGAGAAGAGCCTTAATCATGGGAACATCCCCACATAAATAGTCTGTGATAATGCACTGTGCAATCAGAGCTTACATATGTTGGTTGAAACTTTCTTATTGACAGAGAAACGTCTCTCCACTGAGGCCTGTCCATGAGAGAGCACCAGCAAATCTGTAAACAACTTTCCATAGTTTATGATATTGTTTGTTGCCAGACAAAGAATAGCAGAAGAAAATGTCCAGACTGTCTTCAGTTCATGTTTGTTGAAATTCTTGAAAGCAATATTGCCAGAAGCCTCCTCCTCAGACTCTTTGTACTGACTGATGATGTCATCACAATCAGACTTGCTGACCTGTTTTCTATCCTTCATGTGGAAAAGACATCTTTTTAGACTGTCTTTTGTGGCAGATTTTGGTTTTCAAAAATGGATCCAAGGTTCAGCCAAACAAGTGAATTTATAAGAGGGTATCTAAGAGGAGACTTTGCCAGAAGTTTCTCAATGATGGTGATAAACATTGTCTTTGTTGCAATTCTGTATGCAAAATAAATCTCTTGTTGACACATTTCCTTTTTTGGATAAATTTTACATCACCCTACTTGTCAGAAATCCACCCTCAATCTTTGCAGCATCTTTGCATGTTTGGGTTTGACAAAATTCACACAAATTCATTCAGTTTAAAAAATGTAATTATCTTTTTAGTGTGCTCTTCCTTTACAAATCTTAAGTTTCATGATATGGCTAAAAAAATCATCTGCAAAGAAAGTAAGCAACAATTTATTGCTGATATTTTATAAGATATTTATCTGATATTTCATCTGATATCAGATATTTATCTGATATTTTATCAGAAACGATTCAACTTCAATATCTTACACAAAAAAAATTTCACTGGAAATACGTCATTCATTTTTGACAGCACTGCAGAGAAGGACCTAGTCAGGGGACATTTTTCTGTCTTTTTTTTTTTAAGTTCACAAATTTGATGACATCTGGCCAAATGTCTAAAATAATTCACAGGTTTGTATATTTTCTAGCTATCTTTGGCAGAAATACAAATTGCCAGATTTACATTTTAATATAAAGCCAAGCAAAAAAAAAAAAACAAACAATTTTAAATACAAACCTTTTTTTCACATCTAAAACAAAAGCTAGAGCTACAGCTCATCATTAGCCTACAAACTTTAAAAATAACATTCTAATTTTTTCAAAGACGCATTTTCTATCCTATCTTGTGATGCTTAAAAAGCATATTTTCCATCCTATCATCCTTTCTGTCTAAATTCTGAATCAAATTTGATTCTTAAATTTGGTACTTTTGGCAACAATTTAGACAAATATGTTTTACACATAAATGCACATTGACACGGGAGGGCATAAAGTATCTATTTTTTCAATATGAACTCATGATTTGTGAGCAGCCAAATTTAGAAAATTTCAAGACTTTTGAAGGAGCTTTTGATGCTATCATTGCTGGCATTTTCAAGCCCCAGAAAAGACCCAGTCAATTTTCCAAGACACATATGAACCCTGGGTAAAGGAACTGACTATTTTTCAACCATAGTATAATGATACTGAACTCTTTAAAAATAAAAAAAAATAAACAAATAAAAGTTATTAATCCTTACCTGAAGACAGTTATGTGCTGAGATGTTTTGGCTCTTCTGTCTTTGGTTCCAGAATATTGGAATTGGCCTGGTTTTATCCTGAAAAATAAAGAAATAAAAAAAAAACTCAGCGAAATCTTATTCTGCAGGGGTGGGGGAGAATGAACTTTTCCTTTGAAATGTACAACAAAAGAATAACATTTATATTCAAGTTAATATATTCACAAGAGACAAAATTTGATCCACAACAAAATTTGTTCACAATAGAAAATTTGCACTTGAATCTAACACCCTCAACTTTGAAAATTTCATCCAGTCATAGAGGAAAATAAATGAAACTTCTATAGCAGTGGCAAGATTACAATTTTTTCCAAGTTCTATTATTTTTACAACCCTTTATATTTTTTTTTAATACAGGCTAAGCGAATTTGAGTATTGGGCCAATGAATTTGTGTAATTTTTTGTAAACAATCCAAATGAACCATTGCAGATCCCTTGACTTATCATTGATCTATCATGATTCCATCTATTAAGAGAGCTAAATACATTTTTTATTGATCATTTTGCCTCAAACAAGGCAATAAAGCCATTAAGATGCAAATGGGTTACTGAACAAGAGAGAATCTGAGCGAGAATAATAAAAGAACAAATTAAGAAAACAGAAGATAATGACTGACATTGCATTTAAATTTTTGAAGATCAAAGTTAACTGGAAAGGAAGAAGCCCAAAGTGAGTTCCACAAGTGAGAAATGTTAGACAAGAAACTTTACATCTTTTAGCCATTTCAATTGTAAAATGATTAAGCCTTGCCACTAATCTAGTACTGGTTTAAATTCATAAAGTCTAGGTATCATAAAGGAAAGTTCATCAGAACCATGAAAGTATTTATAGAAAAGGAAGAGGAAAGCTACATTACAGTGGTGGGAAAGTGACAGAAGTATACTGGGCTTAAATTCATAAAGTCTAGGTGCCATAGAGGAAAGTTCATCAGAACAATTACCGGGAAAGTATTTATAGAAAAGGCACAGGAAAGCTACATTACAGTGCTGAGAAGGTGACAGAAGTATTACAGTCAGTCAGTTAAGTGCCATACGTGATACACGCTTGGGTGATCATGTCTCGAAAGAGACATGACTGACTGGGCAGAAGATTATCTCGCAGTAGGTTGCCATTGCTTTCTGCGGTAGATTGGTTGCCGACCAAAGCTATAGAACCTGGTCTGTCCTGCTATTTAACCCATAACTGGAAGGAAGAGACGGATTAATACCTCTCCCAAGGGTATTTGTGCATAAGTGAATACAATGGATTCAACTGGAATTCGAACTCAGCTACCTCGGTTTCTCGTTCCGAGCTGATATCCACTGTACCACAACGCACATCCTGACACTGGGCTTAAATTCATAAAGTCTAGATGCCATAGAGGAAAGTTAGTGGGTACACATTTGAGTTGCTATTCCTGTTTTTCTTTTGTTTTTTTTTTAACCAATCTAGATCCAAAAAAATCTTAAATTTTAATAAGACATTATTTTTTTATTAATATAAACATTATTTTCAGTGGGTCTACATGATTGAGTTGCTATCCCTGCTTAGAGTGAGATGCCCTAATAAAGAAAAATTGTCTCAAACAAGAATTGAACTTGTATCCCATTTTTTATCTGGAAAAACGTTTCTATAGCTGAAATGGACCCTTATCAATTTGCATGAGGAGTCCAATTTCTCATCAAGACTGCTCTGAATTATAAAAATATACATGTAAAATTTAATCATTGACGACATTTATTTTGGGAGATGAGGGATGGTGGTGAGGGAAACTACATTTAATTGTAAAAATCTTACCTTAATTTCTTGGCAATGAGATTAATAGCATCCATTGTGTCTTTGTTTTCCTTGTACAAAACAAATTTACAATAATTCCCTCTATCCCGTGGCCACGAAGATCGGCTGTTACGACCTGAAGATAACAAGAATCATGATTACACAAACCACATAATACTCCTTGAATGGACCATACAATGTAAACATTATTATTGTCCATCTGTTTATATTTCTGAGATAAAGTATTGTAACTATTTACATTTTTCAGATTGTTGTCCTCATTCATGATGTTTTGACTGTTGTGTGTCAGGAACCGCTTGGCGAAAAGGACACACGACCCAGTGGTTAAAAGTGTTGGGTGAGCAATCCAAAACGTAACAGGACTCAAAGAGCCATGAGTTCAATTCCTGGCTTTAATGGAAAGAATAAAATCTTGGAGAGTTATCAAGGTGAGTTAACTAAAACTGAGATATTCAAAAGGCATTGCATGTGGAACTAGAACAATCTACCTCTGTGGACTAAATAAAGGGTTTGGTTTGAAATTCCAACAAAATATCACCTGAAGATGGTTGGAGTGTATAACAACTGTAAAGATGAGGATAACAGTTTTGAACAATGTAAATAATGTAAATATTATTGTATGTCAATTTTCCAAATTTAAATTATAAAGAAGAAAACCAAAATCATTTGGGTATTTTTCCATTATCCAAACTAAACTCAGACTAATATGTAATCTCAAGAGCATTTTGAGAATTTAGAAAATCATTTTTATAAAAATGCTACCAAAATCTGTTCAATTAATGATTGTTAATTTCTTCATTGATTTTTTTTAAAAAGAAAAAAAGAAACAACGTACATTTAAATTATCACAGCCTTAAGTCAGATTATACTTAGGCCAGCTACTGTAACACAGTACAGCCTTCCACATAGGTAGTAAGCATGTAAAAAAACTCCCCCCACCACTAGTTTTTCTACTGAGGAAGAAAGTAGCCTGTCACCTCACAAAACAAAAAGACAAGACCTGTCAAAGCTTCTTATGGGAGCCAATGGTTAATATATGATAAAAAAATAGTTTTAAGGTATGCTATATTTATAGGTAAAAGTGCTTAATATCAGAAATAGAGTGTATATAAATATGATTATAAAAGTGGACACTGAGGTCAACACTAAGCAGTGACAGTGTTTCAAGTTTCAATACAATCTTCAGACCATGAAGATTACACCAAAGTATGACAGACTGTTGCCATTTGGTGTTGACTTCAGTGTCCAATTATATATTCGTATAAGGCTAGGATGGGATCTCAAGCCTAGAATGGTAACTTTCCTAGAGATGGTGTCTTTTTTTGCTATAATCATATTGCCCCAAACAAGGCATTTTACTACCACTGTTTTGCAGGGGGTTACATAGGAGGAAACTTATGAGAAAGAGTGACATGTTATAGGGGGTGTTAGGAAGTGGGTAAGAAAAGGATGAGAATATTGACGAGAGTAGAGTGGACAGAGAAAGAAGCATGAGAGAGAGAGGATGCAGGTTAGTGAGATAGGAGATGACTGTTGACTTTACATTTAAATTTTTGGAGATTGTAGCTGTCGAGGAAGCAAGTAAATGGAAGGGAATTCTACAGGTGGGAAGTGCGAGAAAAGAAGCTGCTAGAGTAGAATTTGCTGCTGGAGTAGAATTTGTCTTGATAAAAATAATCAGTGTACTTGGACTACCATGAGCTAATAAGACGTTTTGTATTTTTATGTATTCTGTTATGTTTTGCAACTAAAATGTTTCGTATTTTGCACTTGTATTTTCTTTCTTTTGCATGTTTAGCAAATATTAAATCAACTGTACTGTACACTATTTTATATTGTTTGGACTATTGTCCTTTTCTTTATTGCCATGTTTATGATATTTCGACTGTTGTATGCTCTGACCTTCCTCAGGTGCTAAGAATTTCGAACTGAACCCTTTATTATGATCACTGGGGTATATCATATATGTTGTTCTGACTATTGTCCTCATCTTTATTGTCATATTTATGATGTTTCGACCGTTATACACTTCGGCCTTCTTCAGGTGCTAAGAATTACAAACCAATTATTACAATCGCTAAGGGATATCATTCTTATTCCATGTGCGATGTCACTTATGATAGCCACGTAGTTATCTCCCTTTAACTTCAAGGACATGGCCCAGTGGATACAGACATTGGTTGGTTCCAGTGACTTGACCCAAGGAGTTTTGAGTTCAATACCAGGCTACAGCAGTAGTGAACAAATAACTCTCTAAGTTATTTGTTAATACATCTCTATGTTATCTGTTCACCACTGCTGAAGCCTGATATTGAACTCAAAACTCCTTGGGTCAAGTCACTGGAACTAACCAATGTCTATATCCACTGAGCTATGTGTCCTTGAAGTTAAAGGGAGATAACTACGTGACTATCAGAAGTGACATCGCACATGGAATAAGAATGATATTCCCTAGTGATTGTAATAATTGGTTTGTAATTCCTAGCGCCTGAAGAAGGCCGGAGTGTATATTGGCTGAAACCGTAAATATGATAATAAAGATGAGGACAATAGTCAGAATAATGTAAATAGCATAAATACCACCTCATCTCAGAAGTATAAATAACTGCATGGTAGTATGCAGTGTTTGACTAAAACCTGGCAGATGTAAGAATAAGAAACGAAGCAATGTGTGGGAGACGACAAATAGTAGCAAATATAAAGAAAAAATATCAGAAATAATAATAATAATAATAATAATAATAATGCCCCCCCCACCCAAAAAAAAAGAAAGATTGCAAATAACTCGCATCCATTCTCTCAAACACTCTTCCGATCTGCCCAACCCTCAACCTCGGTATCCTTACCTGTCTATCACCCTCCTGACATTTCCTATATCTAACCACTCTTTCTCTTCACCTTCCCCTATGTAACCCCCTGTAAAATAGTGACAGTGGAATGCCTTGCTTGGGGTGAAATGGTAAAAAAAAAAAAAAAAGACAATGTGTATACACAGCCAAAATGTATACTCCTGCTTTCAAAATACTCTGACGAAAATGAAATGAAACACTTAATCGAGGATATTTTCCATACTCACTGTTCGAGTTACGAAAGACAACTTTAATTACACGTTTATCCCCTCTCTCCTCTGTGGTGCTCTCCAGACCCAAGAAACCATCTCTTATCGCTTGATGGATCTTAGTGCGCTCTGCCTTATCATCAGCAACCTGTAACACAATGTATCAGATGTATAAGAAAAGAGAGAAAAACATTAAATTTCTACATAACATATACTAGTGTTGTGGACTGGACAACGTGGTAGTAATTTGAAAGTGGAGTCAACATTATAAAGTAGACTGGTTGTTTAATCCACCACATTAATAATATAAATAACTCAGAGAACAATATAACATAAATAATAACAATGTATTAAACATAGTTACAGGATTGATTATTTTGTGCATGCAAGATTTAGTGGAGAAAGTTCTCTCTTGGATGTTGAAGAAAATGCGTCAATGTTCATACTGGAAGAGTTCCTGAAAAAAGGAAATATGATGTTTGTACTAATCAGTAGTTGAATATAATTATATATGTAGTGAAGTATGCTTGTAAGAGAGAGAGAAATATTTTTGGTGTAACTAAATGCTAAATGCAATTAGCGCAGTATGTGAGTTGGAAAGAAACTAACAGCATTTGGACTGTTAGCTCTAAATAACAGATTCCAACTGGTCTAAACATGTGTGAACATCAGCTTATATATTTCTGAATGAAGCACGGGAAAAAGAGGTTTCATGTACGGTAGTAATGTAAGAGTATGTGTGTGTATGTGCGTACATGGCGATATGTGCATAAGTATGTACATGCATGTAGAAGTAATTCTACACTAGGGTAAAAGTGGATGACTGGGTTGGTCTATGTTTGTAAGCTTATGGTGACTTAATTTTAGATTTACTAGCTTTTCATTAGTAGCCCAAATTATCCTAACTTATTCTAAAAGTAACCCCTAAAATTCACAAGTAGGTCATTCAAAAGTTTTTTTTTGAAGATCTGGCATTTCAAAGGTGGCTCGAACTGGCACCATGTACTGGGTATTATTAAATCATTGCAAATGTTTGTGCAAGTTCTACAAGTTTAAAAAGACACTATTTAACATGGCTGAGAGTTCCAAAGCACATCAGATCTAATGATGGCTTCTTGTAAGAGAACACAGGTTCAAATCCTGCTGGAGGGCACTTATTCTTTCTCTAATAAGATTTCTCAAATATACAGGCTGACAAACGAAAATAAAATTATATATATATATATTGTAATGGTTGTTACAATGGTTTATAAAAGTATAGTATCACAACACAAAAATCTTCGTGTTTCAGAGCTATGTTTGCTCCTCATCTGGTGATAAGTTGAAATGAAAAATTAAATGGTGCAAACGATTTATTTTTGGTAATATGATGAATGAATGCATGAACAGTGAGTTTAAAACATACGTGTTCCATACACACACACACACACACACACACACACATGGACCAAAGTTTGATGCTGAGATGGTGAGAGAAGGGAGACAGAGACCACCACCATCTATATGGAATGAGATGAAAAGTGAAGAGAGTTGAAGTTAAGGAGCTGCTTGATTCTCTTGACTACTCTCAAAAGGGGGCTGGACAACTCCTAAATTTTGAAAATGATTCAAATAAACATATTGTGAAAATATGAGATTTTAGAAAGGTTGATGCTAAAAGTGGGAGATAACTGAACCCCAGACCCTAGCCAACTTCACACCTGCTAAACACAAAACTCCATATAAGCTGGAGGTTTATAAAAAAAAAAAAAAAAAGGTCTAACTTCTTTTCATCATGGTAGAAAAATAAGCTAAAATCTACGATGTAAATTGAGATTTGAAAACAAAATATAAAAGGTTAAAGATTTTTCTGTGAATAAAAATGAAAACTAATTAAAAAAAAAAAAATTAAAATTTTTTTGTCAAAATCACCTCAATATAAACTGATGTTGACTCATCTTTCTTCTCTGTCAGTTCCTGTAACTTTTTAATATCTTCACTTGAAAGGCGATCAGTGACATCTTGGATAGTCTGTAAAAAAATAGAGAAGTTTCAAATCTGTTCCATCGTCACTGGAAATTTAAAAACCATACATTTACTTATACACATACGCAGATTGTAAGAGTCATGGGCTAACATGGTGCTACAATACCTTGACATCACAGAAAAGCCCAGATCAACAGGGTGTCCATAAAATCTCTACAACTTTGGCAACTCCAAGCAAGCCATGGTTTCAGTTAATATCTCCTTCTACTTTCCCTTCTTCCAGAAACTCCCTAACAGCAGAATATCCTACTGCTATCAAAGTGTAAACTGGGAGGCATTCTGTGACTTTTTCTATGTGATGTCCCTTGGAACTAATATTTTAGTCTTCCAGCTAAAGACTATGCATCTGAGGTCTCCTCTTGGATGAAAGCCAACATTGATGCATTCTGACTAAAGATAAACAATGTTGAATCTGGTCAGTACTTAGATGGGTGACTGCTTGGGAGTACCAGGTGTTGTAAGTATTTAGTGATGGATGTGCATTGTGATGCAGTGAATATCGGCTTGGAAAGAGAAATCGGTGAGCCGAGTTCAAATTTCAGTTGAATACCCTGCATTCACTTAAGCACTGGTACCCTTGGGAAAGGTATTAATCTGTCCCTTCCCTCCAGTTATGGGTTAAATAACAAGAGTAGGAATTGGGGACCCTGCCCTTAAAAACAAATCCCAATGAATCTTGATACTCAAAAAGAAAAAAGTATTACTAGACACAAAACTTATATAAAAACAATAATAAATTGTTGAAAGGAAAAGGTATTACCAGCAATAAATAAATACCAGCAATAAATGACCTGCCGAGGTTGATATGTCATAAAAACAAAACAACCAACCAAAAATTCGATTCAAGCTTCATGCTTCTCATTGGTTCTCTCCTGCTTGCTTAGCCACCATTGTCCGCAGGAACCATTTCTTCAAGCTTTTCTGGAGTGACACGTTTGACCATAATGGGCACCTTTTGTCTCTGCTCACAATGAATACAAGTGAGTCCTATATGATGCTAAGCTGTTGTTTGCGTATAGAAAGAAGCAGCATATAGCAACCTGCAAGTTTAGCACTAATGACTACTGACAGCTCTGCAAAAGTGTGCTAAACAACAGCAAACCAATCTCTCCACTACTCAATAATTTTGAAGTTTTCACGTCCACCATGGACAAGACGGAGTGCTTTGCTCACAAATTTTCTTACAATTCCAAACTAGATTCATCTAGAGTACCCACACCTGACTTTCCTCCTAGAACTGAGGCCAGGCTGAGTGATTGACATGTAACCCCCTCTCTAGTCTCTAACATTATAAGTTTAACTCCCATAAAGCAAGTGGATGTGATGGTATTCCAGTCATCGTCTTTAAGAAATATGCTCCTGAACTCTCTCCTGTCTTTTCCAAACTCTCTAATTATCATCTTGCTGCTTCTTGCTTTCCTACTTGTTGGAAGTCCTCTGCTGTAGTTTCTGTCTTTAAAAAAATCTAAAGATCCCTACGACCCTTCTAACTATCGACTTATCAGCCTCTTACTGATTTTTGGTAAAGTGTTCGAAACTATCATAATGCTGAAATGATTCAGCATCTCATACCCAACAAATCATTTTCTGACAAACAGTATGGCTTCTGCTTTGCCAGGTCTACTGCTGATATGTTAACGACCATCACCTAGTACATATATCAGGCCCTTGATAAGAACAGCACAGGGCTGTTGCCCTGGATATCTCAAAAGTGTTTGATAGGGTTTGGCATGCTGGCCTTTTGTGCAAGCTACAGAACAATGCTATAACTAGATGATTGTTCAATTTAATCCAATTGTTCCTGTCAAATTGTAAAATGATGGTTGTTCTAAATAGGCATACTTCCAAACCCTTTCATATTAGCCAGGAAGTTTTTATTGTCAGAATCTATCTTGCACATTTATAAATCTACCATTTGTTGGTTTATTGAATACTATTGCCATGTCTGGTCAAGTGCTCCTGCTGTTCATCTCTGAGTTCTTGTCAAAATCTAAAGGAGAATCTGCAATGTAATTGGTACCAATTTAGCTGCTCACCTTCAGACACTTTTTCATTGATGAAATGCAACTTCCCTGTCTTTTCTACAAGTATTTTCATGGCTTCTGTTCTGACGAGCCTTATTCTCCACCCTTATGAATTTACTTGTGTAACTAGATTGGCAACTAGTTCTCATTCTTTTACTGTCAAAATAGGCAAATGTAACTGCCAATTCTACTCCAGCAGTTTCTTTCTTTGCCTTTCCCACCTGTGGAACTCCCTTCCCCATGCTTGCTTCCCTGATTACAAAAGTTTAAATGCAACATCAATTGCAATCTTCTATCTTTGTAACTCCAACCTCTCTCTTACTTTTTCTACAACATCACCTATACTATTTTCTGTCACCTATCTCCTTCTCATTGTAAACCCCCCTGCACACACAGTTGCAATATTGCCTTGCTTGAATGAAATGATTATAAAAAAAAAAAATTTCCTCATTTTCACCAGTTCAATTACAGCTAGACCTTTCTCTACTCTATTGCTATTTCCATGGAAAATGTTCAGATGAGTTACATTCCTTAGTTCTTCCAACACTAACCCTTCCAGCTAAGACCTACCACACCATGCACATTGAAACTAACCACCCACATTCACTTTGTATTCCATTAGTAAAGAGTAAGTTCCACACATCTTTTTCCCCAAAACTATTGGCTTGTAGAATATAATTCCAGGAGAATGCTTTCCCAATCCTCTTGAAGTCTAGGGCTGACCATTATCTGTCACATATATCATCATAAAATGCATCTCCTACTTCTGCCACTCACACAACAACCACTTTCAGTGACCCTCTACCTTGAGTGGCCTTTGGGCTTTGTACAGGGAGAATATCAGTAAACAAAATTTGAACTTTAGTTGTTCTTTTTTGTAAATCACACCCAACATAGGTAAAGTAGAAAATTCACTCATCCTATACTTGAGCAGACAGTAGCAACAACAAAGGCTGCTACAGACATTCTCAATGTAGAGAATTGGAGTAATTTTATCATCTCCATACACATGTACACATTAACTAATGCATAAATAAATCACACACCCATGCAAATATAGATCATATTTATGTAGCACCTATCCACACAGCTTTATGAGGAACAGTAACACGTTTTTGGAACCACATCAAAAGGAAAGTAAGAAGATGATACAACAATGTCGGATTTGTTTGTTTGCTTACTCTTTCTTCGTTTTTAGGTGAGGAAATATCTGTCAGCTGTACAATATCCCCATTGATATCAATTTCATTCACAACAAAGTCTGAGTATCTGAAAGAAAGAAAAAAAAAAATGTCAGAATTACATGTATGGGGTTGCTATGCGCCCCAGGTATCAATTTTTAAAAACTTATCTTTACCAAATATAAGGTAGTTTGATTAATAATTTAATTACAACAGCAAATTAAAAATAAAGATTTTATAGTGCCAGAGAAAATAGTTCTCCTTTCTCTATGCCAATATTCTACAACCATTTTTTGTTTATTTATTAATTCAGACAAACAAAACAATTCATAGTTCATAATAAGATAAATAAGATGTATAAAAAAGAATTTTAATTGAACGCTATGTAATAAAAAATACACTCAGTGTCATCTATGCAACTGAGAGAAGATCACTACTCGACAGTGCCAGGTAAGCAAAAATTTACCCATGTCCACCCCAAGAGTTTTTTTTTTTTGTAATTAGGGTTTTCCTTCCCTTAGATGACATGCTTCTGTGCTAATAAATTCCATCTACCCAGATTTAGGAATTCAGAGTTTTCCTTCTCCTAGACTTGTTGTGAACCAAGGCTGAAGAGCCCAGTCTACCTTATTATTTAACTCATAGATAGGGCAGGCAGAAGGGATGTAGTCATACTTTTCAAAGGATATTTGCACAAAAGTGAATGTAATAAACTCAACTGAAATTTGAACTCAGTTCGGAGATTTCTTGTTCTGAGCTGCTAATACCAACCATACATCCCAAATCTTTCAGGTTTTTTTTTGTATTTGGACATACTTATACTGTATTTCTTAAAAGTATGTCTTAAAATAATATATTAAGAAATAATAATCATGAATATATTCAACTACAAAATAAGAAAAAAAATATGAATCATGAAAGAAAAACATTACAAAAAAGTAACTAAAAAAATTAATCATAGTTTATTACCACTGGCATCAAAATATTTTTTGTTTGTTAAGGAGAAAGCAAGTCATTGAAAATTAGTTGCTACCTTACTGCCACATTTGCTGTGGAGTGGTAGTTTTGGAATTTGGCATTGCTCTTATACTCATGTGTCATATGATTACTGTATTGCCAGGTAGCTACATATCCAAGGGAAATTAGCATCTCACTTTTGTCACTTAAATTTTATTTATTGATCTATGGATGGAAATGTTACAAATTAAACTGGCAACAATTTGGGGAAAACTACTGCAACAACCAGCTTAAAATCTTATACATAATCTACACTACCAGCCATAATTATTAGGCCACCTCAGTTTTTTTAAAAGAAATGATGTATTTCATACTATTAGTATTTATTGCCAAGTGGATAATTCTAAATGAAAATAAAATAGTTCTTTTTTTATTATTACTTTGCAAAATTTTACAAGATGAACTCATCCAAAACACCCTAAATTTTCTTCATTCTTTCATTGATGAAACTGCAATATAGGTAATTATTAAATATTTATAAATTCATTTGATGCACATGTTATTGTGTAGTATTAACAAAAAAAAACATACTATTTTCATTTACAATTATTCACTTGGCAATAAATAGTAAAAATTAGTATGACATACATAATTTTTTTAAAACACTAATTATGGCCGGTAGTGTATATACAATTGGTTTGCTTTTAAATTTTTTTTTTTTTTAATAATCATTTTACCAAGTAAGGCAGGAATTCCACTGGTGTACAGGGGGTTAGAGAGAGAGAGAGAGAGAGAGAGAGAGAGAGAGCGCACAGGGGATACTGAAGAATGGATGGGAAGTGGATGGGATTTAGGGAGATGGAAGATGGCACATTGTTTTTAAACTTTTGGAGATTGTAACTATCAGGGAAGCAAATATATGGAAAGGAGTTCAACAGACAGAAAGTGTGAGAAAAAAAACCTGCTAGAGTAGAAGTGACAGTTACATTTGACTACTTTGATGGTAAATGAGTGGAACCTTGATGCCAGTTTAGTAGCATGAGAAACATGGGATCAGTGCATCAAGAAGCTCATCAGAGCAGAAGCTGTGAAAATATTTGTAAAAAAGACAGAGGGAAGCCACATCATGTTGGTGAGAAAGTGACTGAAGATGAGCTTGGAATTTTTGTTTCAAATAGATATCTACTTCCTGCTAGTGTGAATGATCTGAGTATGAGTTTAGGTAAAAAGTCGGAATTTTGATTTTTGGTTGGTTGTTTTGTTTTTATGGCATATCAACCTCGGCGGATCATTTATTGCCAACTAAATTTTATTTATTTATTTATTGCTGGTAATAACTTTTTCTTTCAATAATTTATTGTTGTTTTTATATAAGTTTTTGTGTCTAGTAATACTTTTTTCTTTTCAAGTACCAAGATTCATTGGGATCTGTTTTTTTTAAGGGCAGGGTCCCCAAGTCCTACCCTGTTATTTAACCCATAACTGGAGGGAAGGGACGGATCAATACCTTTCCCAAGGGTACCAGTGCTTAAGTGAATGCAGAGTATTCAACTGGAATTCGAACTCGGCTCACCGATTTCTCTTTCCGAGCCGATATCCACGACAATGCTCATCCGTCACTAAACGCTTACAGCACCTGGTATTCCCAAGTGGTCACCCATCTAAGTACTGACCAGGCTCAATGTTGCTTAACTTTGGTGATCGAGCGAGAACCAGTGTATCCAACGTGATAAGGCTGTAAGCCTCAGAATTTTGTATGCTGACTTGAAAGCTGAGTTAAAAAACACCCAGTGTACAGTTTTCCCTACTGTTAATGCAAAAAATATCTCTACGGATAGCTGTATAAAACTGTTTTCAGATCAATCATTAAAAATGAAGCCTGTAGGTCTTAGCAAGGAAGACCCTTCTTAAAGCCTGATGACACAGAATCACAAAGAACTGTACTGAATAATAAAAAAAAAAAAAACATCACTTGCAGACTTCTAACAGCAACAATAACTAAAATAGATAGCACATGTAACTAGAAGAGTTTGAGTTTTGTTTAAATCTCTGTTGGTTATTTAATGCCAAAAAGGTGGGGTTTTAAGGTATATTTCTTAATATTGATTGAATCAGATTTTAATGAAAATTTTTTGCTTTTACTCTTTTTTATTTTAGAAAACTGAAAATGTCTTTTAGTTTTGTATTCAAAAATGTTTTGCTGAGAATAATTTTTTCCTTAAAAAATTCATTATGGCAATAATTTTTACTTTTTTTCTTCTTTCAAAAATGTCTTGTTGGTAATATCTTTCCTTCAAAAATGTATATTTTTTCTATAAAAATCTATTTTTATGTATATATTTCTATAAAAATCTATTTTGTATAAACGTATCCAAGTTTGAGTTTTGTTTAACGGCATATATTGTGGGTTATTTAATGCCAAAAGTATTGGGTTTTAAGGTATTTTTTTTAAATGTTCAGTTATAGTGAGAAGGTTGATTTAGTGAATTTTTTTTATTTTTATTCTTTTTTTATTTTAGAAAACTAAAAACGTCCTCTAGTTTTGTATTCAAAAATGTTTTGCTGAGAATCATTTTTTTTCCTTCAAAAATGTGTTATGGTAATAATTTCTTCTTCAAAAATGTATATTTTTCTATAAAAGTCTATTCTTATACTTTCATAGTGTTTTGACCCCAGTTTAGAGGTTAACTATTTGCCTATAGATAGGACCCTAACAGGTGCTACCACTCCAAGTCAGGGTGGACCTGGGAACAACAGCAATTAAAAGGGGCTTCCATGATCCTCACAACCTCCCAATCAGAGGCCTTGCTGCGGATACAGTTTACCGTCATGCCCAGGACTGAACTGGAAGAGAAAATAAGGACATAATCAAGATGTTGATGTTCTACACTACTTTAAACAGAAGGTTAGAAAGTAAATCCAATGATTACAGGAAAGATCAATAACAATTACTGGACTTGAGAAACATGTTTTCCTGAAAACCTGTTTTAATAAAGCTTTTATAAATTTAAACTGAAAGTAGCACTGGCTGCTTGGTTAATGAATGCCAGATGTTTCCTTATAAGGAAATGGCTAATATTACCATTAGAGAGGAGAACAGATACAGCACTTAATATTTACTTGCTGCTCCCACTCTGGTAAGATGTGATACAAGGTCAGTTTAATGTGGGGAGCCCTGGTGCGTGCACCTAGGCCAGATCCAAAAATAACCCAGCCCCAACAACTGTCAGTTGCACTGATATTGGTACTACTACAGACCAACCTACTTAGTACAACAGGGGAGATACTGTTGCAGACAGCTGTTCCTTGGGACTGGACACCTCAACACTTCTTCAGTTTTGTTCTGGCCAAAGACAAAGACAACTGAGTTGTGCTCTGTCCGAAGGTAGAAACACAATTGAGAGATAAAATGTAGTTTGCACAACTGAAGACAGATACTACACTTTGATCTCAATGGCCCAGGAAGGAAGAAAAGCTACACTTGAGTAGCACTGTGTTCTCAGTCAATGAATGCTGAATGTTTTCTTATAAGGAAATGGTCAATACTACTATTAGGTCAAACAGTGGGGAGGCAAACAAAACTGGAAGTATTGTAAGTTGGTGTAGGTTTAATCTCATGCAGAAAACCAGGTATTTTTTACATTTCCCACACCTAAACTAGATAGCCACTGATCCCAGGAAAGGATTAATGTGTCTTTTGAGAGGAAACAGGAAGAGAGAGGTGAAGACTGAAAGGGTGATTTCAGAACTATTTTAAAACAGTTTTCACCAGTCAGAAAGAAACTAGCTTTTATACTATTGACAATTCAGAAGATATATATTCATATAAAAAAAAAAATAGCATAGAAATGAATACAATATGAGAACCAGTAATATGGGTGTGCTAGAGAAAATAATTAGCTTCAAGATTGCAATTTCAGCTTTGGTAAAAAAAAATGGCTAGAAGACATTAGGTTTGTAAATCCTGAAAATTCATATGCTGATGTCCTCAAGGACACATGGCCCAGTGGATAAAAGCATTGGTTAGTTCCAGTTGTGAGTTCAATACCTGAACAAATAACTTAAAGAGTTGAGTTAAAGGGAGATAACTAACACATCCAGAAGTGACATGTCTCATGGAACAAGAACAATATACTCAAGTGATCAAAATAAAAGGTTCACTTCAAAATTCCAATCACCTGAAGAAGACCAGAGTGTACAGTATGACAAGAAAAATGAAGACAAACGTCCGAAGAATGTGAATAATATAAAAAAAAAAAGACTTGAAAGGATGTCCAGAACGGTCTTGACTCATGTGGATATTAGTTCACCAAACTCAATCCAAACTTACCGCTGTTTCAGGATTGCATGAAATCCCTTGTGTTGGCTGATGTACTCTGTAATTCCAACATCTTTCTCTTGTAAGAGTTTTTCATAAATGACATCTGATGCCTTGTGAAAAGTGCCATTTTCTGTGGCAGACGTCTGGGGAACAATTGCAGGAGTAATTTCAGAAGCAGTTAAAGAATCCTGGTAAGAAAAACATAAGGGAGTTATAACTCTGATTAAATCATTATGAACTACTCTTACATTTATATATGCAAGAATACTCATAAACATGAGAAACAGCAAGATGAATATTATTGCCTGGTTCTTATGTGGCATTGGTGACATGAGAGAGAGAGAGTAATACCGAGTAAAATTGTGAGTTTGGGGTAAAATGAGGTTCAAATATGGATTGAAATCCAAAGAAATGATAAAAAAGAATAAGTAAAGTGTATACAGTCTTTCTAATCATTTTTTTTAATTTTTAATTTTTTTAAGATGTGTGTAATAAGTTCACATAATTTAGTTTGAAAATACTGGAGACTGAGGTTTTCTTACATCAATTTTTTATTAAGAACTAAGAGATAAATGTTACTATTATGGCCTGAAGAAGAAGCTGAAATTTTTGTTGATGCACATGTTGATGGCCTGCTTGTGTTGACTGTCTGATAGTGAGAATATCAGGCTTGTATGTGTAGTGGAGAAAAGTGGGGGTGGTTCTCATTGGTTTAAAATGAGTAAATTCATGAAAATTATAAATGCATAAGAATAGGTAACTTTATTAAATAGAAAAAACAAAAAAAAAACGAAACAAAAACACCATAGTATGAATTAAAAAGGGCCAAAAGTTAATAAATTAACTTTTTCCATCAAAATGTTTATAATATTATTAAGAGGAAAGATCAAAGTAATTTTTATTTATTTTAAAAAATTTTTTAATCCCTTTTAACATGTTCGAAATTTTGGGAGAAAATTTTGTTTTGATTTGAGTTAGCATTGCAGAAAATGTTACGACTGTTTACAATCGATCACGTAATTTTACGTAACTCACTTTTTTCAGTGACCAACACATTAATTTGGAAATTCTTGCAAAAATCAAATAATTGTCGGATTTTAATGAAACTTTCAGTACTCATTCACAAATGAATAAAATTATTTTTTAAATTATTATTTTTTAAAAATCTTGATGAAAAATCTTTTTTTTAACTCTGTTTCCCCCTCTCCACATAAATCCATGAAATTTTAATAAATTTTAATTGGCTGAAAATTATTTTTTAGAACTCATTGGGGAATATAAATCATCTATTTTTTTTATTTTAAATTTTTTGACACTATCCGAAAATCTGCTTTGAAGAGTAAAATAAAAAATGCAATAAAACTGATATAATTTAATTTGATAGGCTTTTAATTGCTGGAATAAATAATAATAATTAAGGACATTATAGTCTGAAGAAAAACAATTTTTTTCAATTACTAATAAAATTTTAAAAGAATTGTTTGCCTTTTTTTTTCATTATTATTATTATAATAATTCATTAAGTTTTAAAAATATTTTAAAAATCTTTTAAAGAACTGTCGCCCTTTTTGTTTTTCACTGGGACCCTTTGGGTCAGGGTGGACCTGGGAAAAACAGCAATTAGGAGGTGGTTCTGTGCTTCTCACAACCTTCCAATAAGAAGCTTTGCTGCCAGATGCAGTTTATCGTCATACCCAGGACTATCTCAGGTTGAGAGATTTGAATGATAAAACACAGATGTAAAAATACAATTACATGGTGAAGGTTCGATGGGACAGAAATTCTGGATAGGTAATTAAAATTTGGCTGTTTGGGCTGGACCATGCTCCTTGAGCAGTAGTAAAAGACACTCACACAGGAGAGAAGACGGGGTTGATCAATGAAGGTCCTGGTAGAATTTCAAAAAAAGGCAAAGAAATGTACCACGCCCCTTGAGCAGTGGTAAAAGGAACTCACACAAAAAAGGAGATGAGGTTGATCAGGTGACCAAAATAAGGATCCCTGATTGGTCATTTGGAAATACTAAGCATACCCAGAGTGTGTCACAGCCATCCATGCTGGATGTGAATCTCAATATAAGCAAGAATCAGTGGATTATCAGCCAGCAGAGTTGGTGTGACAGTTTGATGAGAGATGGGAATGCCTGCTTTAGAAGAACCTCCGATTTTAACCAACTTAAACGTGTTACATCCTATAGAAGCTGTGGGTTGGATTTATAATTATCTGCATGCAAGAGGAACAAACTCTAACCAAATACTGTACCGAACAGTATATATATATATATATATATATATCGCTCACTCAGTAAAATGAATGAGTGTACTCTGGCTATTGGGTGTGTATAATGATAATATAGATGCTAAAAAGTTTGCCTTCTTCTACCGAGCGCTCATAGCCCAGAGGTAGAATCGCCGACTGATGCCAATTCGGTCGGGTTTCAATCCTGGGTTAAAAGCAATCAGAGTCTAACCGTACTGATGAGCTGTGATACAGCGAAACAGATCTGTCTGCGGATGACTATATATATATATATATATATATATATATTTTTTACAAGAAAGTGAAAGGAAAGAACACACAGATTTAAAACCCACTGTTCAAGCATTTACTTTTATAAAGAGTGCTCGATACAGAGTACAGCTTAATATTGTAATTTTGTTATTACAATGGTTTATAAAAGCATAACATCACTACACAAAAATTTCTATGTTTCAGAACAAAACTGTTCCTCTTCTGGGATATGTAAAAAATAAACGGTGAAAACAATTTATTTTTGAAAATATAAGATGAATTCATGGTTATTTAGAAAATTAGGGAGTGGTAGTTGGAGGAAATGCTTTAGGTGGGTCAAAACTGTTCGATCAGCATTTAGAATTATGTAACCATAAAGATAAACATTTGGGTTAAGAAAGTGGGCAGAACGGCTTAGATCTAGACATGTCACTTTTTAATTTTGTCTAAGTAAGATACATAGGGATGTGTGTTGTGGTGCATTGGATATCGGCTCGGAATGAGAAATCGGGGAGCCGAGTTCGAATTCCAGCTGAATACGTTGCATTCACTTACACACAAATACCCTTGGGAAAGGTATTAATCCGTCTATTCCTTCCAGTTATGGGTTAAATAACAGGACAAATTGGGTTTTATAGCCTTGGTCGGCAACCAGTCTACTGCAGAAAGCAATGGCAACCTACTGCGGGATAATCTTCTGCCCAGTCAGTCATGTCTCTTTTGAGACATGATCGCCCAAGCGTGTATCATGTATGGCACTTAACTGACTGAAGATACATAGTGGGACCTTACATATCTGTAATGATCCATTTTTCTTTCTTTAAATATTTTCAGCGATTTTCGTTAGACACTGAAAATGAAGATTAAAAATATTTTCCCTGTATTTCTCCTCTTTTTATAAATATTGTGGGCTATAAATTCTGAGTGCTCTTAAATAGAATCAGATGATTATTTGGGGTTTTATTGTTGTTATTTCTGTAGAAATTCATGTTGGTTGGTTGTTTTGTTTTGTTTTTATGGCAAATCAATCTCGGCAGGTCATTTATTGCCAACTAAACATGATTTATTTATTTATTGCTGGTAATACCTTTTTCTTTCAACAATGTATTGTTGTTTTTTATATAAGTTTTGTGTCTAGTAATACTTTTTTCTTTTCGAGTATCAAGATTCATTGGGATTTGTTTTTTTTAAGGGCAGGGTTTCAAGTCCTACCCTTGTTATTTAACCCATAACTGGAGGGAAGGGACAGATTAATACCTTTCCCAAGGGTACCAGTGCTTAAGTGAATGTGGGTATTCAACTGGAATTCGAACTCGGCTCACTGATTTCTCTGCACCACAACGCACATCCGTCACTATATGCTTACAGCACCTGGTATTCTCAAGCGGTCACCCATCTAAGTACTGACCAGGCTTAACATTGCTTAACTTCAGTGATCGAGCGAGAACTGGTGTATTCAATGTGATAGGTCATAAGTCTAGAAATTTATGTGTTAATTGATTTTCTTTTTGTTCATAATCATTTCAGCCCAAACAAGACAGGACTGCCACTAGTGCACAGGGGGATACAATGAGAGAAAAGACGGGATAAAGGGGGTATTGAAGAAAAGATAAAAAATGAATGAGATAGTCGGTTGGTTGGATTTAAATTTTGGGGGATTGTAGCTATTAGGGAAGCAAGTAAATGAAAGGGAGCTCCACAAGAAAGAAGTGCAAGAAAAGAAAGTGTTTAAGTGAATGTTTTGCCCAAAAATTCTCAAGCACTAATCTTGACTCATCTGAAATATCCCTGCCTAACTTCCTACTTAGAACTGAGTCTCTGTTGAGTGATATACATATAACCCCTTCCATGATTTTTGCTATCATCTCTAACCTAGATCTCCACAAAATATGTGGACCAAATGGTGTCCTTGTTAAGAAAGTGCTCCAAAACTGACTCCCGTTCTCCCTAAACTGTGTAATAAATGCCTCACTGCTTTCCTGCCTGCTAAAAGTCACCATCTGACTTTTCCAACTATCGGCCTATTAGCCTTCTACCACTTTTGGGCAAACTCCTAGAGATGCTGAATTGGTTCATCATCTCATTACATGGCCTTTTCTCAGACAAGCAATATGGCTTTTGTTTCTCCAGGTCAACTGCTGATGTACTGCTGATAATTGTGAAATATGTACTCTAGATAAAAATGGTGAAGTCCAGGCTGTAGCATTGGATATCTTGAAAGCCTTTAATATGATCTGGCATACAGATCTTCTCCACAAGCTTAAAAGTTATTGTCTTTGGACATATTTATGAGATGACCCAGTCTTTCCTATCAAATTGTGAAATAAATGTTATGCTGAAGAGCCACTCATCTAGATCTTTTTGTACTAACTCGGGTGTCCTCTAGGGCTCTATCCTTGGTCCTATGCTGTTTTTAACCATTTCAATGGCAAAAGAGTTTAGATCTGGATGCCAATCTAGCAGCAAAATTGAATTCGTGTGGTTGAGGCATCAAGAACAAAAAGCTTGTCAGAGAAGTTGCCATGAAAATATCTGTAGAAAAGACAGAGGGAAGCCATGTAACGTTGGTGAGAACATGACTGAAATTGAGATGCCAAATCAGGACCAATTACGTTGCAGATTCTTCTTTGGATTTTTTTCAAGAACCTTGAGGCGAATAGCAGGAAGACCCAATTAAATTAGATTTGTGATGGATACTTAGTTTTCGGCCCTTATCATTATGGTATAATGATATCAAGGAAAAGTAAAGTATTGCTTAGTTCATTTCAGTTTCCTGAATGAATTTTATCATATGTTCAGCTTTATTTAATTTTTCTCCAAGGTCAGGTAAAGTAGTTTTTTTGAAGATATATTAATAAAACATCATCAGTATATTGAAAATATGTTGCTTAGGTAAAATATTTTGGTAAGGATCAGATTCAGGGAATACTAAAGGAAATGATTGCTAAAACCCTGCTTAGTGGTCAACTAAATGATTGCTAAAACCCTGCTTAGTGGTCAACTTATTGGTCATCTAAATTTTTGTTTATAAAAATTATTGTTAAAGGAGAAAATGGAAACAAAAACACTTATACTTATCATCAGAAAAAAGATGACTGACATTTCTAGGACACATAATGCGGAAAGAGGGCTAGGAAAACTTGATACTCACAGGACAGATTACAGACAAAAGGGACAGAAGAAAACAACAAAAAACCTACCTAGCAAGCTTGTGGAAATGGAGAGCAGAACAGGTTTTAGGAGAGATAACAAAAAGACAAAATTTATTAAGAGTTACAAAAAGAACAAGAAATTGTGGAGAGCCATGATAGAAAAAGAAGAATACAAAATTCCAAGTAACACTTTTCATTTTGGGTCTTAACTTACATGTTAAAATTTCAACTCATGGTGGACATTATCAACTAAAACCATTCATTTTGAGACTCCATTTAAATGATTTAATATACATTTCCACAATGTGCACTTTAACAAGATGTACTTTATTTTCAAGTCGCAGTTATCTCCCATCTTCATGACATCGCTACAATATTACAGAATTTCTCAAGTAGCATTTATCATTTCAGGTTTTGACATGCATGTTCTTAAATTTCCCTCCATGGATGCCATTATCAGCTAAGATATACAAATATAGTAGCTACAGTCCTGAAAGTTTCAATTTTCTCTTGCTTTTCAGGTGTTTATAAACAGAAACTTTTAAGTATTGTCAATAAAATAAAAAAACAATATGTAAATTTAAGAACTATTATGCAACTGAAGTAGTATTTAATTTTTAGAAATTGGTTTGCTGAAGAGACTTTAGTTGAACAGATTTATCCTCAATTTCTTACAATGTGACTTTATTAAATGGATCATCATTTGACGGCTGGAGCTGCAGCTTGGTTAGGAAGCTAACCTAACAAACCATTACTGCTGCATGATTTCAAGATTCAACAAGTGCTCAATGCTTGTGACCTTGTGCTAAACTAAGCTAAGCTTTATAGATATAAAGGGCATATACTGCAGCAGTTAACAAGTGTGTCTTGCGAGCTATTATGATATAAGCTCAAGCTTGTCTGGATGCTCTGTACTAGCAGTTTTGTGATGTATTGAGGTGAGTGAAAATAAGGTAAACGGGATTCTCGATCCTTAAGTGGCAACCAGTTTAAGAGAAGGAAAATTAATAAATTTTAAATTGCAAAGAAAATAACAGGAAATCACACCACTATCTTTGCATAAAGAAATGTATCCTATAAAGAGTCAAGATTGTCTACCTCCTGAATCAGTCAGTTAAGTGCCATACGTGATACACGCTTGGGCGATCATGTCTCAAAAGAGACATGACTGACTGGGCAGAAGATTATCCCGCAGTAGGTTGCCATTGCTTTCTGTGGTAGACTGGTTGCTGACCAAGGCTATAGAACCCAATCTGTCCTGTTATTTAACCCATAACTGGAGGGAAGAGACAGATTAATACCTTTCCCAAGGGTATTTGCATGTAAGTGAATGCAATGAATTCGGCTAGAATTCAAACTCGGCTCCCCGATTTCTCGTTCTGAGCCGACATCCAATGCACCACAACGTACATCCCGAGGGGACGTTAAAAATAATAAAAAAAAAAATAAAAAAAATCAATAATAAGCTCAAGTATAAGCCATAGAGAGAGAGAGAATGATAGAGACTGGCATACATACCTGGCCTTCTGAGCTATTTAGTTTTTGTCGTTTTGGACTAGGACCACCGTCTGACTGGCTGCAATGTTTGTTTTTCTCTTTCTGTTCCATTTCCATATTCTGTGTCAATCTACAAAAACCGGTGAAATTCAATGACAAAACGGTTTATAGAATTGACAAAAATAACTCGCTACTAATGGTTATAGTCTCAACTGACTCTAACAGTACTATAACAAACACTCCCAGAACTCTCTCGGAACTATGTCCACTGAACACAAAGTTCTTTATTTAAGGATTCTTGCCTAGATCATTTGTGTTACTCAGGGTATCTCGTTTACTTCACAACACCTCTCATGATATTTTTTTTATTTCCTTAAATAGTTCATTTCTTAGTATTCAACCTCTCCTCTTTCTTGTGAGTTTGCGTTGTACTGAACTTTGTATTTTTCCATTTTGGGTCAACCACTAGTTTTTCAGTACATTTCCTTTTGTGACACAATAACTAGGTGTATATTAAGGTGGATTTGTAAAATATGTATTTTATTATAATAGATTAAGAATAGAAAATGGTTAAGAATAGAAAAATAGTTTAAAAACATGTTTCGTTTAACAAAAATACTAAGTGAAAAAGAAAACGAAAAAAATAAATAAACGCTTTTTCTTTTATAAGTAAATTTGAGGAAGAGAAAAGGGCATCAGATTACTGTTAAATCCTACCAGTCTTCCAATAAAATATTTAACTAAGTGATTTGATGTGATAAAAGATAAACGTTTAGGAAATAGATTTTAGGTGACCAGGTCAAAAACTGTCTCTACTGTATCTTGACAACACATTAAAGAAATAAAGAAAAGATAATAGAATTTTCCCTTTCTCCAGGCAATAAAAAAATGCCTGGTTATGGGTAAAGTGTCAGGGCTATAAAACATCCAACGGCCTTCACACGAAGCTTTATTAAGATGAAAAAGATTAAAAAAATCCTGGAAAATACGTTGTTGGAGGTTGAGTGCAGAAGCGGTGTGGGATGTTTACACATCAAAGGAAGCAAAATTTAAGTACCCTGAAATTTTGGACTTACAGTCGCCAATGTTTATCTTTTGTTTTAACCTGGTGGGCTAGTGGACTTCTGATTATTTCAATATAAATACAAGTGATTTTTCCAAGCCGATCAGTTCAGCCGGGGGTGCGCTTGAAGTAGCTTCAGTGTGAGAAACTCCGTTCATTTGAGTTGGTCGGTTCGGCATTTGATCTCCATTAATTAGAGTTAGAGCTGAATGTCACATCGCCTGCCCCAACTGTAAGACTAACTCTGAATGAAATAAAGCATCGATTAAACCAATCCAAGTTGTGGAAGTTCGTTCCTTCAATAGTTTATCTTGTGCCCTCAGCTTGAGACTCCGAATTTTTCAACCAACCCCCTACAACATTATAGCGTGGAGAACGGCCGCTGGAGAAATTGCTCAGACCTTTATCTGGGGTGTTACACTTTTACTGGTACTTATACTTGTATGCTCAACGAATACTTTGAGTGTTCATACATCAAAAATATCGTACAAAACTTGTATAGGTTTTTCCTTTCTTCAGTAAATCTTTTTTTTTAAACTGATTCTAATGCCTTTTGTGTTCCTATTTTTTTCTTTAACCATAAAAATCATTTTTCCAATTTGTAACCTTATGCCATATTTTCACATTTCTTTTCTATTTTTATATACTCTGACAAACACTTTTTTGTCAATTATGAAAAATTGTGTTTGTTTTTTCATCCGTTCTTATTCTTTTTTTGACCTGATAACAACCTGTTGAACACTGATTCAATTTTTCTTGTGAACATTAATTCTGCTGGTGACATGCCTGCCAGTATATTGGGATTTGGTATTATCTGGTATACTCCCAAGAACTTTTGTAATACTTTTTCATTACTTGCTTTTTTTCAAAGCTCTCTTAAAAGTACCCACAAACCATTCAGCTTGTCTGTTTGACCTTGAGTGATAGGATGGGGTAATAATATATTCAATCATTAACATTTTAAAAAATCCTTTAAATTCGTAAGCAGTGAACTGTGTACCATTATAATTAGCTGTGTATAGTGCAACAGGCCACTGAAAATACATGAATTTTAACTTTTTCAAAAAAATTATCTCTGCATAATTTGGCCTCCTACTTTTTGCATAAAAAATTAATTATAATAACTTGCACTAATATCACACGATCCCCAGGTGTACCTGAGCCAACCCTTCCTGAACCTCAACCAATCTGCCCATGTTATGTTTGTTTGATCTCAGACTGGCCAAAGTAGGACTGCTTGTTATCTGGCTAGGTTAGTCGAGACATGTGAGACATTGCTGTTGTTCCCATGTCCCCGCTAACCCTGGATGGTAGCACCAGTTAGAGTCCCAGCTATGGACAAATAGTTAAACCCCAAACTGTGGTCATTTAAGAGAAAAAGAAAAGGTTAGGCTAGGCAAGACTTTTTAGCTTTGGATAGCAACTTGTCTAAGAGAAGGTTATCTCTGAAATAAAAACCCCTATGCGTACTCTGTGTAGAATAGGGTAGACTGAACTCTCTTACCTTGTTAGGTAATCTTCCTAGAGATGGTGTCTCAATAAAAAACACTGAGTTTCCAGTCTTCTAAATTGATTGTTGTTAGTAAGAACATACAGCTGTAAAACTCGTTCCAATATTTCATGATGGTTCAACTATGGAGTCCTCAAGAAAACCCCGTCCAACCTATGCTAGCATGGAAGCAGACGTTAAACAATGATGATGAATTGTCATCTTTGTTTCCTTGAAGTTATCTTCTTTTGTCATCTCCTCAATAGTTTTCTCAGTAACCCTTTGCATATTAGTGGGTTTATCACCTTGCTTAAGATGAAATGGTTTAAAATAAATGCAATTAAAAATATTACTACAATCTTTTACTAGTAGATAAATGTAGTTTTTAAAAGAAATCTTAAAAATACATTAACTTAGCATTTGTATATAGGAGTACCTGAATAATAATGCTATACACGTCTGTACCCTCATACGTGTATTTATTTAATTTACATTTTATATATATATATATATATATATATATATATATATATATAAAGTCATGCTCTATTCTATATGTATATAAATAGGCCATGAAAAGATATTTATTCACTTCTTTCTGTGACCCACAAATGGTTGACAAATTTTAAATTGAGCAAACACAGAAAAACATGCCGTTAAAGTATGGCTCCATTTTTAACAAAATTATAAGTATTGTTTCACAACCACAGTATTATTTTAATTTTATTTCTTTGTAAGATTAATTACTCAATTATTATTTTCCTTTACTAGAAATTTACATTTAACTTTTTTTTAAATATTTTTCACTGCAACTTTTAATCAAACAAACAATACATTGAGTGGGCTGTGCAGGATTGTCAAAAAATGTTGTTCGGGTTGGCTTGTCTGAAAAAATTTCTTAACCCTGGCCACCAGCTATGGCTCAAGTCAGTATAGCCTATAAGTAAGTAAGTAAGTAAGTAAGTAAGTATGTATAAGTATGACGGAGGCACAGTGGAGTAATAAATAGTGGGCCGGATTAAGGAATAGGAGAGCTGAGTTTGAATTCCAGTTGAGTTCATTACATTTACTTACTTACTAATACCCTTGGGAAAGGTATGAATCCATTTCTTTTCTCTCCAGTTATGGGTAAATAGAAGGATAGACTGGGTTCTATAGCCTTGAAATCTTAAAGATTTAATAAAAACATTGATAGACAGAACTTGTTAATATTATTTAACAAAACAAGTATGAAAGAATCTTTGCTACCAAAATACACTTTATATATATAAATATATTATGCTCTCATTGCGCTCTCTAGAGAAGAAAATTTTAAAAAGTTTCCACTTCTGCAATATATGTGTGACTCTCCAGAAATTAATTGAGTTCTTCCAGTGACTGGCATGGGTATATACTGTGTATATACAGCACGTTAAAATTTCCCTTTTCTGATTCCATGCATCGATGGTTTAGTGGGGTAGCGACTCCAAGTGACACCAAATCGCTAGAGTTTCAACCCCGGCCAGAAGCAAGTGGATATGTCTAGCCACACTGATGTGTTGTGATACAGCGAAACAGGCTTGAATGTGGATGACTAATATATATATATATATATATATATATATATATAAAATAAAAAATCAGAGAGTTGAATTTCTTGCATTTACTTATGTGCAAATACCCATGGGAAAGATATCAATCCATCATTTCTCCCTCCAGCTATGGGTGAAATAGCAGGACAGATTAGGTTCTATAGCCTTGGTTGGCAACCAGTCTACTGCAGGAAGTAATGGCAACCTACTGTGAGAAAATCTTTTGCCCAGTCACTCATGTCTCAAAAGAGACATGATCACCCAAGTGTCTCACATATAGCACCTAACTGAGATATATTTGTCGAAAAAATATGACCGACAAGGATTTAATCAATCTTTTATTGAGATTTTCCAGCATTCTAACATTTTTCTACTTTTCAGAAGTTAAAGAATATAAAAATTGTCCATATTATGTAACCAAACATATTTGAGAGAATTCTTGTTGATGAAATATGCTATGTAAAAACATACTAACGCTGCAAATATGACTAGTATTATAGCATATGGCACTGATAAAGGTCATAGAATGGAGTTATAGGCTAGCTTAAGTCCATGGTCCCTAATGTGAGGTGGCGGTTGAGAATGAATTATTAACAGTAAATTTTTATCCTAGTGAGTGTGAGTCAATACATACGGTATGCATACATAAAAATATTTGTGCATATGTATGTATATATGTAATTACATACACACACGTTTCGTTAAAAATGATTGACAAGCAAGATTTTATCAATTTTTGATTTAATTTTTCCAGTATTCTTACATGTTTCCTTTTTGCTGGAGATAAGGAATGTAAAAATGTTCCATAATTTTCAACTTTCCAAGCACTTTCAGCCTCTTCACAGGCCATTTTCAAGGATGTAATTATATATATATGTGTGTGTGTGTGTGTGTGTTTCATTAAAAACGACCAACAAGGAAGATTTTTATAATTCTTTTATTTAATTTTTCCAGCATTAAACATGAGAGCATAACAACACTGGAAATATAACATCCTTGCACCTTGCTGTTCTATTGCTATTTCCATAGCAAATGCTCAAACTACATTCTCTTGTTCCATCAGTCCTAACCTTTATGGCTAAGGCCAACCATACTATGCACATTATAGGATTTTTTCTCCAGCATATAATTTAACAAATCCACCAGACCCCATTTTTGGACAATGTCATTTTGAATCTTAAACCCAAGATCTGTACAGAAGTAGTATAACCTATAAGTGTCCTTGGTGAGAAGCTCCCAGATGGTGTTTGTTCCTACACTAGGTCTACTGAGGAGGTTGTCAGAGTTTAACATATGCACCCATTTTTTCAGTCATCCTCCAGTGGTGATCTCTGTCTATCACCAGAATTCCATTCCACAGGAGCTAATGGCCACCATTTTTCCTATGATCAGCTATATCTTACATAAATAGATTCAACAAGATCACAACCTTTCAATGTCTCTTTATTGGTTTATCAAAGATGTTGTTTGGATATTTTTAAAGTTATTTTGATAAAATCAGTATGCAAAGAAAATGTAATGTTTTCTCTTTATAAAGAGACAATTCTTTCTCGCATGATAATAATAATAATAATAATAATTTTTTTTATTCCAGTTCTTTTTAAATGACACCATGTTCCAGTGGTGGGAACTTCTTTTTCTGCATTTTAAAATCAGAGAAATTTATACTTAGGCTTTGAAATTTGTTGCCCTCAGAGTTAAGCATATCAAAATACTCGCATCTTAAAAAAAGAGAACACTCATCAAGTTAGTGAGCCAAAAATAAAATTTGAGGTTATTTTTCGCACACGCACAAAAAAAAAAAAATAAAGAAAGAAAGAAAAGAAAGAGAAAATTACAACTAAATGAGCCATATTTCATCTTTAATGATCAGTTGGTTTCATATCACTATGTCCATCCAACTCGAAGTGTGAACAAATATAAAAGTTGTTTTTGAAATTTGAATTTGCCAGCTGCATTGGCCTGACATGCTCAGAGATTTTAAATCTGACTTATTAATTTTGATAGACAATTCAGTTTCCAGGTGAGTTTTAAATTTTCTTATATTTATCCTGGAGTTGTATAAAGTAAATTACTAATTGTGTAACTAAATGAGCATCTAAATCTAATCTAAACTTATTTATAAATGGAACTGTGTGTGTGTATGTGTGTGTGTGTGTCCCCGTTACCTATAGACTCCGAAATGGCTGAACTGATTTTCTTGAAAATTTATACAGTTGTACTATAAGCGTCTGCGAGTGTTCTTAGCTAGGTTTTCTGCCGAGGTACCCCTGATATCAAAAATCGATAATCGAAAAAATCGGGTTATAGAAGGAGTGGTCCGATTTTAATCAAATTTGACACACTTATAGACAAAGACATAAGAAACAATATTCAGAAGTTTCAAGGTTGCAGTTCTTACAATAGTGCAGAAAATTGATTATATATATATAAAAGGCAAGATGTTTGGGTGTGTGTCTGTTTATCTGCTTGTATGTCTGTATTTTTTTCAGCCCTTTTATTTTAGCTTTTGCTTTGTGTTTGGCTGTAAGTAGGTATAATTGTAGTTCTTAGTCTCAGCCATGATAACATTTACTCTTCAAAATTCAGTTTACGAGGAAAAAAAATTATTTGATATCGATACCAGGGAATCAAAATTTGACTTACATCCATTCATTTTTCTTTCAGTCTACGGTTTTGCTTTAACTGGAAACAACTGTTGCTTTTTAGTCTTTCATGCCAGCGTCCAAAGAGTTTGAGCTCCAGGACCATGGATTAGTTTTAAAGCTTTCATTACACTGGAGCAACACTTGGCTATAGTGCTAGTTAAAAAATAAACTACAAGTCAGTCAGTTAAGTGCCATACGTGAAACACGCTTTGGGCGATCATGTCTCGAAAGAGACATGACTGACTGGGCAGAAGATTATCCCACAGTAGGTTGCCATTGCTTTCTGCAGTAGATTGGTTGCCGACCAAGGCTGTAGAACCCAATCTGTTCTGTTATTTAACCCATAACTGGAAGGAATAGACGGATTAATACCTTTCCCAAGGGTATTGCGCGTAAGTGAATGTAATGAATTCGGCTGGAATTCGAACTTGGCTCCCCGATTTCTCGTTCCGAGCCGACACCCACTGCACCACAACGCACATAAATTTGACACATTTTTGTGTCCATGAAAAAAAAAAAAATTTGTGTATATTAAATATTGTAATCAATGTAAATTTTAAAATGTACATATGTAAATCTCATTTTTCTCAATGGAAAAAGGAAAAAAAAAAAGAAAAGCAAAACTTGTATATGTAAAAAATGAAATAAAATATTGTTCACTGTGTAGGGTCAGGAATTTTTTCTTTATTTATGTGCATCTTGCAGATATATAAATACTGCTGTCACATCTAGTTGGGTGCCCCTGCTATTCATAGCACGGCTCTTGACAAAATCCAATAGAGAATCTGCAATGTAATCAATCCTGACCTGGTAGCTCAACTCCAGTCACTTTCTCACCAACATAATGTGGCTTCCCTCTGTCTCTTCTACAAATACTTTCACGGCTACTGCTACAATGAGCTTAGCTCCCTGGTGCCTCCTCTGCATGAATTTACTTAAGCTACTAGACTAGCAACTAGGTGCCACCCTTTTACAGTGTAACTTCAACTTCTACTCTAGTAGCTTCTTTTCTTGCACTTCCTGCCTGTGGAATCCCCTTCCATATACTTGCTTCTCTGACAGCTAATCTCCAAGAATTTAAATGCAATGTCAATTGCCATCTTTTATTTCCTTGACTTGCATCCTTTCCCTGACAATTCTTGTATCAAGTTCTTCTCCCTTTCCACTCTACTCTCATGCAGCTCTCTTTACACCAGTGTTCTCATACTTCGCTTATCCATTCTCTGACACCCCCTGTAACTTGTTCCTCTTTCTCATCACTGTACACCAGTGGCAATACTGACTTGTTTGGGGTGAAATGATTATAAAAAAAAAAAAAAAGAGAAAATGTATATATTTGTAATTTTTATAAATCTTGCATATGCATATATAAAATATTGTCATTTTAAAAATGCCTGTTTATTTTATATTTACTGAGTATTAACCAATTTTGGGAATTAGTTCCTAATTTCTTGGACTAAATTGAACATTTAAATTATTTGTAATTAGACGATGATACATTTAATGTAAAATAAGTGGATATATTTCCTTGTAATTTTTGCTAAGTAGCACACCTCTTTTTTTTTCTATTTCTTTTAATACATGAATTGTACATTTTTACTTGCAGGTTTTTGCATGGTTTTCTCCAAATTATCTTAAAGATGGAACAGTCAAGATTGAAGCAAGTTCAAACATTTAACACAGCTAAGAAAATTTTAGACACTAAAGAAGATGACTGACAGCCTTTTTAGATTCTTTCCATGATGTTTTTATAGTAGATGATGAACTCACTGCCACTGAAATTGCATCACAGGAACTTGAAAACCCAGTGATTAACTCTGATAGCTGTAATGAAGAAGAACCATCTCAAGTGATCTTCAGATATGGGATACAAAGCCAATGGGTTGCTGTATACTATGCTAGTTTTTACATTGCCACAGTCATTGACATTACATCTTCAAAAAGAGCAATAATTAAGTTTCTAGCTCTAAGGGTAGAAACTTATTTACAATGGCCTTTGGTGGATGATATTACAAAGAGTAAGTCAACTTTTATCTTAAGACGGGACTTAGGTTCAATGCCAGTTTCAAGTGATAGTGGCACCTGTAATGTTCCAGAAATATTGGTTACAGAAACCTAAAAAGAAATTCAGACTGCAAACCACCATTAGGAGAAAAAGGGCAGGAGGGACATTCAAACTGCCCAGAAAGTCATCTTCAATTCTAATAAAATGTAGTTTCATTCATTCCAATTATATATTACCCGCCTATCACCCACCCTCTGACATTTCCTATATTTAATCATCCTTTCTCCACGATATGTAGCCCCCTGCGCAGTAGTGGCAGTGACATGCCTTGCTTGGGGTGAAACGCTTATATATATATATATATATATATATATATATATATAAATTTAGTTTTAAGGCTTTACAATAAGCAGTTGTTTTAAAAATTGACCACTGGTTTTTTTTGTATAACAAGTTTCAAAGTTTTGATGTTGTTGGGAAAGTCAATTGTATAAATTTACAAAAGAAAAAAAAGGATCTTTCATTACAGACAAAATAGCTCTTTTGTTGAATTCCTCATCCATAAAAGAGTAGTTTCAAGCTTGTGCACCCCCCTTAAAAAAAAACAAACAATAAAACTACCTTCTAGTTTTCACAGCTTCAAGAAACTTCTGCCTCTACTTACATGGTGAAATAAGAGTTGTTTTAATACTCCTGTGAAAAGAATTTAGCTTAGATACTATGAAACATTGAAAAGTTTCAATGACTTAACTGTAAAATTGAAATTTACATGAATGATTAAAGTTTCCTTCCTGTGTTATTTTTGCACTTTTTTTTTTTTAGGACAGAACATAATTTTTTCCTCGTTTAGGCTGGTTTTATCAAATAGTTATTAATTACATTAGTATTATCTTTCTTTTATTACTTGACAACATTGCATTTACAATAATTTTTCACTTGTTTGCAGCCTGCATCTTCACATATACACTGTTAAAATGGGACTCTGGCTCGGTTGCACTCAAGATGGAAAATCTTTGAATTATAAAACTCGGTTGCTAATTTAGCTAGCAAGATAAATTTGGTACCATTTTTTAATGTTTTGTCAAGCTCTCTCTGTCTCTATGCTTACATAAAAAGCTTATAGATATATTGAAAATTAAAGAAAGACGTTTTGGATATCTACTTGGAGGATGGCAATGAGAAGACCGTTGGTTCTTATGACATGTCTACACCATTTCAACTTTCTCTTTGGTTATGAGATCTTCCAATGGGCAGGTTGCTCATTTTACACAGCAACATGTGATGCAATAGGACTTATTCTAATGCTTCAATCATTCACTGTAATTATGTTGTCAGTGTCCAAGATTATTTTAACAATAATACGAGGAAAATCAGCTTTTGATTGAATACATGAATTAAGACCAAAGTGTTTCTTTCCTTTTCAATTATGAGATGACCTTGTCAACCATTGTCTTAGATATGACGATAAATTACATTTTTATCATTTATCTGTTTTTTTGCGAACACAAAGGTCCAAGTTTGCCGCCAAATCAACTCTGGTTACTTGACAGTTTTTATTAGAATTTAGGGTTGCCAAAGAGAAATGCAAAACAGCTATTCAAGTTAAAATTATTTAGTACTAGCAGTATAGCCCGGCGTTGCTCGGGTGTAATGAAAGTTTTAAAACTAATCCATGATCCTGGAGCTCAGACTCTTTGGATGTTGGCACGAAAGACTAAAAAGAAATAGTTGTTTCCAGTTAAAGCGAAACCGTAGACTGAAAGGTGAATGGATGTAAGTCAAATTTTGATTTCCTGGTATCGATATCAAGTAAGTTTTTTTTGTCGTAAACTGAATTTTGAAGGCTAAATAAGTCCTCTGAGTAAATGATATCAACCTTGAAATTTCTGAATATCATTTCTTATGTCTTTGTCTATGAGTGTATCAAATCTGATTAAAATCGGACCACCCCTTCTAGGAGTACCTCGACACAAAACCTAGCTAAGAACACTCGCAGACACTTATAGTACAACTGTGTAAATTTTCAAGAAAATTGGTTCAGCCATTTTGGAGTCTGTAGGTAACGGACACACACACACACACAAAGTTCCATTTATAAACAAGTTTAGATAGGAATTTGTCCTATGCATTGGTATCATTTAAATATATATATATACACACACACACACACATATATATATATATATATATATATATATATATATTACACACTTCAAATGTTACTTTTAGTAGTTTCCTGTGTTTGAAACAGATACCTTATTTTTAAACAGTGTATATTAACCATCAGAGACAATCGCTCCTACCCCTCATTAGCATGGGTCAGACTAGTCTCCCTGAAAGTAAAACACTGCGTCTCCTTGGCTTAACTCTCACAACAGACCTGAAGTAGAATGACTATATAGAATCCATAGCTAAATCTGCTGCTAAAAAAGTTGGCTCTCTGTGTAGGAACAGGAAGTTTTTTTCCATCTGAAACAATCCTGCACATATATAAATCTGAAACTATGACTATGCCACCTCCCCTGGTCGGTGTCTGATGCAGACAGGTTATTACATATGCTTTCACACATGCAGAGAAAAAAAATAAGACACTTCAAACATGGCTGAACATCTTCCCCTGCATGCCTAGCTAGTAGATAACCATTAGAGAAGTACATGCTCAAGTTGATGCAAAGACAATCAAGGATTGACATGCAAAACTGATGACTACAGGGTCTGTAGACAATACTTGAATAAGCAGTTGTCCTTCCAAGTTCAGTGACCAGGAGACAGCACAAGCAGTTTAAAAAAAAAGGTTTACATGCTGCTCAAGAAAGTGAATTCGACAAACAGCAAAGGAAAGCGGGCTCTCCCTTCACAGAATACAAACTGTACTCAAGAAGCTTAAATGGCATGCTTGGAAAGCACACTACTAACAATCACTTTTCGCTGAAGATTGTGACATTCGCATGAAGTGAAAATTGATCAGAACTCATTTAAAATATCATCTGCAGTGATGAAGTTGTATTTTACATTGCTGGATTTGTGAACTGCAATAACGGCAGGTGGAGATTCTTTTATCTCTTAAAACATTAACAAAAAAAAACAAACATGCAGAATCGGCCCAAAGTAACAGTGTGGTGTGGGATGACTTCAGACAGGATTGTGGGTTCATTCATTCTTTGTAATACCAGGAATGCCAAAAGTTATCTTCCCATGCTGCAAGATGAAATCTGGTCAGTTCAGTACCAGGAAGAGTGTTGAAGATTTCATTTTTGTGCAAGATGGCACCTCCTCTACATTTTGGTATTGTTGTCCACGAATAGCTGAATGCTCACATCCCTGGGAAGATGGATGGGTCATCATGGTCTGTATGAGTGGTCAGCCAGGAGTCCTGACTTAAAATGCAGTAACTTTTTTTTCTTTGGGGTTGGTTAAATGAACAAGTCTACTATACCAAACTAAAGACTTTGGAAGATTATTGAAGGGTGAATACAAGAAGTTAGGTCTTCCATCCTGCAAGAATTCCTGGTGCAACCAGTTGATGCAATTCCTGGACGACTTGAGAAGCTGATAGTGAAATACTGTGCCTATATAAAATTTTAGGTAAAACTCATGCTAAATGCTTTCCTCTCATATCCATGTCTTGTAAAAATTATACTTAATAAATAATTTACAATTATTTTAAACTGAAGAGTTACTTCTCAATTATACATGACTGTAGGGCAAACTTAAATGTGAAATTGTAAGTTTGTTTGTTCACCCAGTTTTTATTTGACAAAAATAAAATGAAAAAGGTATGCACTTAAACGTCTATCAGATTTTGTAAGATTTGATTACACAGAAAATCTGAGCTTACACACACATATACCTTTCATGAGCCAATAAAAAAGCATATACATTTATATATTCACCAATAAGAATGCTCCTTTCATAAGACAGTTGGTTTACTAAATTTTACAATGCGCTGACATCAGCAAAAACAAAATAAATACCTCTTATTTATTGGCCAATCAGGAGCAAGAAGAAAAAAAAAATCTAAAACCTGATCCAATTCTGTTTTCCACAAATGCATAAATACCCATAATTTTACCTTTCTTTTCAGAGAATCACAGGTCGCCAAGTCCAGGCAACAAGCATTTTCTCACTCACACCGCATTCATTGATTCTCCTTCTTCCTCATGTATGGCCAACAAAGAAAGAACATTACAGAGAGACACTTGTCATCAGCTGGGCATATCATCTATGTGACATGCTTTTTTCACTCTCACATACCTAACTAATTGATTCTTTCCTTTTCTCCCATTAATTGCTGACACACAAAAATCATTCACACTTAGGACAAACTTGTTCATCATTTACAATTGTGTACACTCACAGTGACACCAGATTTGTCTTTTCTTCACAAATCCATTTTGTCTGACTTTAAGAAAGCTGAACTCTTAAATAGATTCAAAAGAAATTTTCATGCAGAACTTTCAAGCATAAACACTGTTTTATCAAAATCAATGTAGATTTTCTTAAATAATTTTACACTTATTAATACAAATGCAACTCTTATCTTTTGTTCAACCTTTTGATTCTTTCAAATGTAGTGAGCTTGGTTACGTTTGGCATAAGGCAATTTTGCAAGCATAGCCGACACTCACTACTACACATCTTTTATGAAACAGTTTGTACATTAGTTCTTGAGGATATAAAACAAAACTTAACTTTCATGAACTGTTCTTGTACAAATAATTCAAAATCTCACTGAAAGAAGAATTTAATTTTACAAAGTGTTTAGATTAGATTATCAATTTATTTCCGATTTTTTTAAAATAACACACACATACACAAAGCAAACAAATTCTACATTGGTAAAGAAAATGTGCTCATGTGTAGATATTGGTAAAGTTAATTTTAATATTTAAATATTGATGGTTGATTGTATATGGTAATTACAATATTTTTTTTTTATTAATTACCAGTATTCCAATTGAGCGCTGTTTTTAAAAGAAATCAATTGTATGTACAAAAGTTGATAGAAATCTTTAACGTGTTTCCTAGTTTTTAACGATTTTAATCATATATAACAGTAATACACGCAAAAGTGAGTAAAATGATTTTTTTTTTAGCCTGAACCCAATGTTTAGAAAGTGGGTTAGGTTGCATTGAAAGCATTCCTTATTTTATCACGTCATTGAAGAGAAAGAACGTATACTACGCTTTGATCTTTAACCAATGAGGATCACTATACTGAACAGTTCTTCAAAAGTGAAATAAAACTTACTCTTGATTATTAGGGAAAAACAATTAAATACTTAAAATAAATAAAAGATATATTTACTTTTCAAGTTTTTAAATTCAGATTAATTTTTAAAACCGGAAAAAAGTAAAACGTGTTATTACAAGGTTTGAACCTGAATGAACGCAATATTGAATAATACTTTTAACACAATAATATTCATAAATTTCCACCTACTCTGTATTTTATACCCTAATACTTTTCCAGATAAAGAAAAATATTTATTTCAAAATGGAAGAAAGTGACAACACAGTAAATAAACGGGATTAAAAGATAAAAAAAATTAGTCCAATATCGAACTAAGAAAGCTAAATAAATGGATACCTAATTCGCGATACGATAACTCAAAAGGACCATAACAAAGATATTTAATTTTATTAATTTAGACATAAGCTATTAATAGAATGCGTTTTGTTAACCTTGGCTCATGGATAACAACGAAAATATAAACTGTACAGCGCCCCCTTTTTAAGCAGATAGTAAAATAGGCTGAATAATATCCAGTGAAAAGTAGGTTAACTACTAATATGCCCAAGAGATTTCTTTTTTTTTTATATTATACTTTAATTTGTAGCTTTTTTCAGAAGCATAATTTTTTTCTGAATATATTTTTAAAAAATTAAGAAAAAAACAAAACTTTTCACATGACGAAAAAGAAGTCTAAGGCCAAAAATAATAATTATATTTATATTCATTGTTGGTCATCCATATTTTTTTATCTGATGCGCTATAAACTCCTGTATACATTTCACTAATTAGACGAGTGTTACTACTAACTAAAAATTAAGGTGCATTGACAGAAATAATCTAATTAAAAAAAATAATAATCATAGATTAAATTAAAAATATAGAGGCAAGTACGTTTTTCATTTATAGTTATATGAATTAAGATTGCAGGTAACACTTTTTTTATGATTATTTTTAAAGGATATTTGGACGTCAACTAAAATACATCCATTTAGAAAAGCAGCAGCTCAGTCGTCAAACGGAAACCGGAAGTCAATTGCATTCTGGGCAATCTACTTTAAAATTCGCTAAGAACTCCAATAAAAACAGGGTTTAAAGTCTTAAAAATGCTATATGCAGGCTTCTTAATATCTTTTTTAGAATCATCGATCCAAATGCAAGGTGTTCAAATAGATGGCATGGACGATTGAGCCGTTTAGAAGGTACAAAGAAGCCTACTTACGTGAGACTGTGATGGCGACGAGAACCACGTTGCTAGTGTTTTCAGCGGAACTGTCCGACCATTTTAATAAAGGGAGTTAACTGCGATCATGAATAGAAGCATTCCCCTCTGACATTTGACCTCTTGTTTCTGACATGCATGCAATAACTGATACAATAATACCGCTTTTATTGTTTATGACATAATTAAACCATATATTGTGTTTATAAAATATTATGTCGTTGTTTAAGTTAACTTACCTCACAGTTTTCAAGAAGGAAGATATTTTACAAGACAGGTAAGAAAGACTGGCAATATAAAACAATTTTTTATTATTCATTTGCTAGGACAAGATTCAGTTTAAAAGTTCATATTCGCTAGAAAAAAATTAAAATATGCTTTTTTTTCTTGTATAATTGGATCTGCTTTATCTGAATATAATCTTTTCTTCCCGAAATGTTTTTGCATACCTGAGAAAAAAAAAAGCTTGCAACAAAGTGAACACGAGGGAACTTTTTTTTTGCAGTACTGTTAAAAAAACAAAAAAAACTTAAACCCTTTCTTTTTGATTTTGTTTGTAAGAAGTATGAAAACTTAAAAAATAAAAAAAAGTGATAAGAAATATTTTGTATTTTTAAATATTTTTTGTTATACCGAAAACTGTGAGTTAGGGTCAACTGAATTGTTGGAGAATTTTTTCATACGTATCACCATTGATGATTGATTAATTTCTTAAAAGTGTAATTTTCTTTCTTTTTTTTTAATTTTTATTTTATTTTTAAGGCTTCCATAAAATTACTGACACTTTTGGATCCGTCACTATAAATTTTAGTCTAAATAAACCCGCACGAAGTGAAGGTCCAACTTAGTTTTATTGTATACTTCTCACACAAAAAAAAACTTTTAACATTAATTTCCGGAATAAAAGGTCATGTATATTTAAAGCTCATAAGCATAAGTAAACAAAATATAATTAAGTTCCAACAACAAAATATCTTTGTTCACTAAGCCGAATCTTAATCTATATTGAATTGTCACTTGAGGGCGCTGCTCCTGCTGCTGCTCTTGTCCACCATTGCTTCCTCTTCTGTCGAAGTGTGTATACCGGTCTTTATTTTCTCTCTGAATAGCAACCTGGCGTAGTCATTTTGAACTGCAGGTTTGTTTAATTATTTTATCCTCATGAGTAATCTTAATGAAATTCAAACCCCCATTAAGATACATTTTGAATAATTTGATCATAATATTAAAAAAGTAACCCCCCTCTCGTAAGTCCAGTCGATAGCTAAAAAACTAACGTTTTGTTTTCTGTTCCAAACCAAAATATGTAGTAAATAATTATTTTTTAAATATTGTTTTATTAATTGTTAAAAGTATTTTGTAAATGATACGACAATTATTTTGTGCGTTACTAAATTGAGCTCCAGTAGCTATTTAATCGTCTCCCGACGAGGAAAACGTGACACAAGGTCAGCCCTGTTTAAGCGACGGCACATTTATTTCTTTTTCTGAAAGACTAAAGTTGTTTGTATGGATCTTTAAATCCTGCTTGGATTTATTTATTTCTAATTTTTTTTTTAATTTTAAAATTCTGTGAAAAGCAAGTATAAATTATTAATTATAAAACCTTTGTTCTGGCATCTAGCATAAGTAAATAAAGGTGACAAATAATTTGTTTTTAAGAATATTTGAATTGGGCATCCGTATATGTTTTTTTTTTGTGTGTGAGTTTAAAAGTTAAAGTTTAATTTTTAAAATTTGTTTCTGTTTGTATACGTTTTCTAAAAGAATCATCTCTATGTGCTGTCAAATTCTATTAGCAAACTACTTGTGATTGAAAAAATCATCTATCAACAACAATCTTGTGAACACGAAAGGATGCAAAAAAAGTAAATGAATTGTTGATTTTTTTCCCATATTAAATAAAAAATTAATACTTTTTAAGCATATAAATAATTTTAAAATATCTCCTTTTGCAATTTGAGTATGATTTGAATTTTTAAAAAATTCCATTTTCAAATAAAGTGATTTTTTTTGTATTGTGAGTGGGTACATAACAAAAAATTAAACTTTTTTTTATAGTAAAATTATAAAAATAGTGTCTCCGCAAATAGATTGATAAAAAAAACAAACAATATGTGTCAAGATTTCATTTGTAACTTCTTGGTTCATGACTTTGTAAAAAAGTTTGTAAAGGAGAAAAAAATCAGATTTCCAATAAATCCAGGTTGTTTCCATTTTTCTTAAAAAAAACAAAAACTTATTTTTTTTTTCTTTTCTTAAACAAAATTGAAATTAAATTGATAATTTGCAAAAAAATTGATTTTCAAGGATTAGGTGGGGTGGGAGTTCCACATTTACCAGATTTTTCTTTTTTAACGATTACAAAATTATTTTCCCCCCTCCACTCTGCAGATGCCTATTTTGCATCGGTCTGTTGTATATTTGCCTTAGAAACTTGCAATAATGCTAATAACAATATTGCATAACTTTTGGAAGAATTTCTAGGCAACATATTGAACATGTTTGGACACTTGAATCTTTAGTACAAAGTTTCACCCATATAAGGCTAAATGAATTGGCTGAAACAAACAGCAGGTATCTGAAGAAAAGATTATCTGTGAAATGACTGAAGTCCTTATCATTCTAGCCAGAATATATCTGATGAAGTTTGAAGAATGAATTGTTGGAAAGATTGTGTTTTTATATATATATATATATATATATATATATATATATATATATATATATATAAAAAGGTTCTTTTTTTTAAAATGATGTTGATTATGTGGTTGGCTTTTTCAAACTTATTTATTTAACAGCATATCAACTCCTTGTGGGTAATTTAATGTCGAAATTTAATTTTTTTGAGAGCTTGAGTAAAATTTTTCTTTTAACACAAATCTATTGCTGGTAATTTATTTTTTTTAAAATTCTATACTTTCATTTTTTTTATTATTATTCAGTTTGGGTGTTCGCCATTTGTCTATAACTGAGACTCTAACAGGTGCTACCACCCTTGTTCAGAGTGGATGTGAAAACAGCAGCAATTAAGAGGTTCTTCCATGATCCTCAAAACCTCCTGATCACAGGTCTAGCTGTTGAATGTAATTTATCATCATACCTGAGCCAATTTTTAGACTTATAGATGATAACACTAGTAATGTCATTCACATTCATTAGTTTATTTCCTTTTAAAGAAAATTGAACCTAGTGGCTTTATAGAAACAATTCCTAATACAATAAAGTATACATAATTACATATATTCTTTCTTGTGATTCTTTTTTTTTTTTTTTATATACTATAACTGTCTTCTACAATTTCATCTTCAAAACAGGGAGATGAAAGAAACTTTGAAAAACAATGTCCTGAAGATGATGAAAATAAGCATCAGTTTAAAAACATCACATATCCTTGATAAGCAAGTAATATTGTAAGTATGTTGCTTTGTTTTGATTCTTTCAAATGTTCTATTTTTTCTGTGGCTATAGAAACACTTTTTTGAGAATCGTTTATAAAGAATATTACGTTTATAAAAAATTATCCAAATTTTAAATGATTTAAAAATACTTTCCTATCATTAAAATTCAATCACAATTAATATTAAAATCAAATCAAAATACTCTAAAATTTATAGAAAAAGTGAATTATAAATTCTATAAAAATTGTTTCCATGTCACTCTCTTAATTATGCTGTTGTAAAAATACTATTTTTAAGTAATACATGTGAAAAATAGGAATAGGCTGTGGTATATTATTTTTAATTGAAATAAGTAGTGTTTATTTAAAGTTTATGGTTGATGCTTTATGGAAGATCACAAATTTGTTGTTAGTGTCCATCATAATTGTTGGAAAATATGATGATATCAAACTAATGACTGACAAGCAGTTTATTATCTACACATATAAAAAGCAATCTGTGAGTCTGTGTGTGACTGTTCCCTATGCACGCCTACCTTTTTTAAGCTATGCCATTCACTTTCTAGGGACACATATCTACAGGGAAGCCAGGTCGACACATACATTTTGAGTTTAAGTTCAGCAATTTTCCCTTTTGCACTTTTTGGCCAATGGACACGATTGTTTACATTTGCTCCATAAAACATCTAAGATGCTTGCTGAATTATGTCACAGAAATCCAATCACACATGTCAAACACGACTGAAATATTTTTTTATTAAAAAAAAAATGTGCCTTTATATTTAATTTTTATTACGTTTTACGTCACAGAAATCAAATCACACATGTCAAATGTGACTAAAATATTTTTTTATTAAAAAGAAAAAAAATGAACCTTTATATTTAATTTTTATTCCGACATTTTAAAAATTCATTTGGTCAGCAAAAAAATATTTTTCCCTGTAATTTTGAAACAAAAGAAATATTTAAAAAAAAAAATGAAGTTTTTTTCAAACAAAATCAAAATATGCAAAATAAAAAGTGGCATCTTCTACTAAAATGTTCTGTGTTGCACAGGCAAAGCTGGGCTATGATGCTAGTTGATTATATAAGTTCTTATGACTAAAGTGGTAGTTCATTTGCAGGACATTGCAATTAATTAGTAAGAGTTTAATTTAAGGTTTGCTAGTTAGTGTTTTAATTTAGTGAGAAATTATTGAAGTTGTGTGATTGGGAACTGTTCCTAGCAGAATTATTTGTAATTTTTGTCATTATTTTATATAAAGGCAAAGAAGATTCAGAAAAGTATAGTGAAAAATGATTACTACATGTTCTTGTGTATAGCATGGCCATATGTTTTTGAAGCTAAAATTAGAGAATAAATTACATTCTTGAGTATAATATGACTCCATAGTACAACCATAATTTGTTTTAAGTTGTATTATTTTATCTGTTAAAATCTCAATGTCATATATATATATATATATATATATATATATATATTTAGTATATCGAGGCAGCAAATAATTTTCTAGACATATTCTATTAAATATAAGAGACAATGAATATCTATTATGTTTAATCATGAGCCGTTCTAAACGTCGTATTTTTGCTTTAATTTCAGTTGAAAATAAAGACAAAAATTCTCCAACATTTGGATAATTATTTATTGGTTTTCTTCTAAGCTTTCGGCTCACATGAGCCATCTTCAGAGAGGTAGTTTAAACTGAAATATAAAATCCACCATCACCGACGATTTTATTTTGTGTTGACATAAAACTCCGCTTGGCAACGGCAATAGTTACCAAAAATAATAAACGCAGTTCTTAATATATTATATATATATTTCACTAAAAGATTTAATTTTTCATGATATTAAAGAATAGAAATGAACTGAACGTTTAGCCACTACATGTTTCTAATGTCTGTTTCAAAACTTACTTTTGAAACTTTTTTTGTACTGAGTGTATTTACAATATTGCTTTTTCAAATAGGTTTTTAAGCTGACTAAAAATTTCTGAAAACTTGTACTTCTGTATAATATGATCCCCTTTTTGACCTTTTTGTTTAACATTTCTTGTATTATGTACAAGAAATTATGATAGTTGTGCTATGATCCCCATAAAATAAAAAAACCTTTGGGGATGTCACTCATTTTCCTATGAAACTTGATTTCATTGTTATGTTTTAGTTTTGAAAATATTTGAAATTTATCCTGAATACATCTTTAGCTTTTCAGATGTCAGCATTTACTAATACTAAATTTGTTTTTGCAGGTTTTGTAAGACTTTCCTAACAATCATTTGTTTGTAAATAAGGTTTCAGTAATAACAGATTGGTTTAATCAGAGCTCTGTTATTCTACTTCAAACTAAAATTTACAGTGGAGAAAATGAGCCATCAAAAACCTAAAGACAGTAGGAAATAATTTCAAATTAAAAGTAACTTAATGAAAACTGCTCTCAAACCTTTCCTCATGAGTTCAATAGGTGTCACAAAAAAGATCTGTGTGATATTAAACTAACTATTGTGATTCTAAGAAGAATGAGCTGACATTACATTCGAAGGTTCTATTGTTCAGCAGAGCTAGCTTTTTTTTCTTTTTCAATTTTGTTCTCAGGATTAACTAAAAAAATAAATGATTTTTTTAAAAACAATCTTAAATGGATTCCAAAAACCAATTGACAAGCCAATTTGAGATTTCCAAACTGTAATTAAGGCAGAACAATAGAAGAAGAAATCAAAATTGAAACAAGATAATTTTGTCTCGCAGTAGAACATGACATAACAATATTATTCTTGGGACCACAATAGTTAATAGTTAACAATATTACCAGCAGTATAAATTTTTTGAATGTCTATTTAAAGTAAAATTAATAAATAAGCAGAATTATTGAATTCATATTGATTACACAATTTCCATTGTTTGTACTGTTGTCCTCATCTTTTTTGTCATATTCACAACGTTTCGGCTGTTGTATGCTCCAACCTTCTTCAGGTGATTGAAATTTTGAACCGAACACTTTATTTTGATCACTGGGAAATATTGTTTTTGTTCCATGAGCCTTGCCACTTCTGTCTTAGTTATCGCCTTTTAACTCGACTCTCTAAGTTCAATCCATTTAAAACTTTTAAATATATACTTTCAAGTATATTATAAAAGCTGTCATTGTTTATTGTTATAATCATTAACGTTAAAGTCTAAGAATTAAAATTTTGCAGTACTCATATATTTTGGGGAAAGGAATGAAAATATATTGAATGTAGTATTAAAAATTATTTGCTAAATCTGTGTGAATTGAGAAATTATGCTTTGGTTGTTATAGTTACAAAATTTTGGTCATTATACTTTTTGACCTACTTCAAGTGCCTATCATATTTGATAATTTTAAACTGGACCCTTTATTCAATTCACAGGAATTGGCTGTTCTGATTCTGTTGTTCATATTATTAATACTAGTTTACTTTCAGGCTCATTTCCAAATGACAAGTTATAACTTTAGATTTTAGTAAAAAAAATCTTTTCAAAAACATCAATGAAAATACCATTTCAATCTATTTGAGGAAAAGTAAATTATACACCAAACTTTAAACCAGACAACTTCACCTATACATGAACTATACAAATAGTTTTCAACTATACTCCACAAATTATAAAACTTTAAACTTCCTCTGATATTGAAAAAAAATTCTGATTTTCAGCATTAAATGAACCATGAGGGTTGATATGCTGGTAAAACAAACCAAACTGAACTCGACATCCTAATAAACTATTAGGTGAATTCTGGATTGAAACATTTACTTAAAGACATGAACTGATTATTACTACAATCCTCTGCACCATCAACTGAGTAATCATGAATTCTTTCAACGTTTCAGAAATAATTGTGAAACAAGTAGAACTTAAACAGCAAACTAACACAAGGTATGGAGGATCAAATGGAATCATTTTTATATATATATATATATATATATATATATGTATATATAAGTGAAGAACAAGTAGGAAAAAAGTGTCTTTAATCTAACATGTTTCATTTCACTTTTATTAAGCTTCTTCAGAGATTTATTAAAGTCATTGATAAATCTCTGAAGAAACTTGTTAAAAGTGAAACGTTAGATTAAAGACACTTTTTTCCTACTTGTTCTTCACTTATATTCATCTTGTCGGATTCCGATCCATATATTCAACTCATATAAATACAAGTAAAAAGTTTGTCACTTAGCTGATTGATTGATGTTACTTTCAGCATCCTCACTCCATAGCTTCATGATAGATGGAACTGACTGTCCACTCATCAAGAGGGTTGCAGCAACTGACTGCATATACTTTGATTTCTCTCTCTTTTTTTTTTTTCTTTTTTTTTTATATGCACTTACAAGTGGTGCAAGATTTTTTTCTTTTTCATGGTCTGTGTATGCGTGTGCCTAACTGTGAGGACTCAGAAATCATTAGATACTTGTTTCTGTCCACAAATGCATTGATCACGTGTGAAAATGAATGTCAACTATTAGGCAGTGTTGATTTCTATATCCACAATTTTTATATCTGCAAATACTCTATCCCCATTATTGAACACATTTTTGTAAACAAAAATATAACTGATTTGAGTAATATAATTATATATAGTATACAAAACAACAAATCCCACTTGACTTTACATCCATGTTTGTCAAGATGATTACACACAATCACTTATGTTTATATTCTAATTTATGAAATAACCAGGAAACATTTTGAAGATTGTAGATGTACACATTTCTATTTGTCTATACTTCTGAGATGGGGTAGCATTTATATTATTCACACTGTTTGAACTGTTGTCCTCATCTTGATTGCCATATTTATGATGTTTCGGCTGTTGTACACTTTGGTCTTCTTCAGGTGCTAGAACATATGGCCCTGTGGATACAGGCTTTGGTTAGTTCCAGTGACTTAACCCAAAGAGTTGTGAGTTCAGTACCTGACTACAGCAGTGGTGAACAAATAACTTAGGGAGTTGAGTTAAAGGGAGATAACTACATGGCATCTGGGACATCACAAATGAAATGAGAATGATATACCATGGTGATTGAAATAAAGGGTTTGGTTTGAAATTCCTAGCACCTGAAGAAGGCTGGAGCATATAATGGCAATAAAGATGAAGACAACAGTCCAAACAGTGTAAATAATATACACTTTTGTGTTTGTCAGTTTAAAAATTGATAGTTTTCTTATGCGTACTGTTTTTTTATTTTTCCTTCCATTAAAATAGTGATGAACCAAAAAATAAAAAGAAATAATTTTATTATAATTAGTTGGTAAATAGTTAATGCAACTATCCAATTTTCTGAACTGTTGTTATATTGCTGTAGATTATAATTTAATGCACTTTTTTTTCTTTAAACTTTCAGATACTGAGCCGAGCTGTTGACGTATGCCCTAAACTTGGTCAAAATGGCCCCCATTGACAGCCAGCTTCCTATGCCCTCTGGACCACCTCAAGGTGGAGGTGGTACCATTGCCCTAAATACTCTCATTGATTATATCATTCAAAGAACCTATTCAGATATGACAGTACTCTCTGAATTGTAAGTTGCATGCCTTTTATTTAATTGTTTGAGAATTTAATGTTAATTTTTTTTTTTTTTACTTTGTTGCATATTTTGAATCTGAATTTGCTTTGTTGGTATCTATAGTCTTACCAGTAAATCCAAAAAATAAAAATAAAAAATCCTAAATTATTTACAGATAACTTTTTTTTCATTAACAATGCACCTGATCTCTATCAAAATATAAACCTTATAATGTTGGAATTGGTCAGACAATATTAAGGAAACTTTCAATGTTTCTTGCTTCTCTCCATTTTGTGTCTGAAGGAATGAATACTCTCAATGGGTTTCATCCTCTGGATAGACTTTTTTCTACTACTTAGACAGCTCACTGGCTGCTGCACTTGTCTGTTTTATTACAATAAGGTCATATTGAAAAGAAAATGTCTTTAAGAGTTTGTCATCTTGTGATGCTAGATTGTTACTGGAATATTGTATTCAGTTGCATTTATCTGTCTAGGGTTAAGATATCTGAAGACATACTGCATGGATTTGGATGAAACTTTCAGGGATGATTGGCCTTGTGACTGGCATGTGAAGTTTCTGAGTTATTCCTTCTCCCTTTTTTTTTTTTTTTTTTTTTTTTTTGCATTTCACATGCCAAGTGCTGAATTACCTCCCCTAGATTGCTTTATGTCATTGCATTTTATGACTGCACTATTTTTTTTTTTTTTTTTTTCATGAAAATATTACTTATAATATTAATTTAATATTTATTATCCAAAAGCCCGAAGAAAGAGTAATCAAGTTCATTGCAGTTATTCTTATTTTAATAATCATCTCTTCAGTATTGCCTTGGCGGAAGTTTGCGATCTTGTTATTATTAATTTTGAACTTTGTCCAAATCTCCCTAAAAGCTTATTTTTTATTTTTGATCTGTGTCATCTACTTACTACTGTAGATTGATGACCTGAGTAAAAAAAATGCGATAAAAAAATAAAAATCAAAGTAAATTTAGTGTAATTCATATTGTTTTTCCATACTTATAAAAGCCTTTTATGTCAGACTGATAAAGTTTCTCTCGAAAGAGATAATTTACAATGTATAATATTTAAAATTAACAAGATTTAATTTAAGATTTAGATGTTATTTCTTCACTTGTTATTAATGTTGGCTGTAGTTGGGATCATCATCTCAGTGTGAACAATTCTTTCCTTAGCTGCTTAGTGCATGCTTTTCCAAGTTGTGATCTTCATTTTGGACGTTTTGTTTTCTTAGATAATATTCTGTGTCTTTTGTAGATAATATTGTGTGAAAATTGTTGTCCACTTGATTAAAAATACATCTATAATCTATAAACCGATTGGAAACAGAAGTGAAATGGATTTGTTTTATTTGTTACTTTTATTCTACATTGTAAAGCTATACTTTTTTTCTTTACTAATGTTCCTTTTATATAAATTAAAAAGATATTTAAATTTTTAGAATATATAAAGCATATATGCCACATTATAATCTTCCTTAACATTTTCTGTAAGCATTTTATTAAATTAATAGGAAACATTTAAGAGATGTAATGGCTTTTGTGCGTTGTGGTACAGTGGATATCGGCTCGGAACAAGAAACCAGGTAGCCAAGTTCAAATTCCAGTTGAATCCATTGTATTCATTTATGCGCAAATACCCTTGGGAAAGGTATTAATTCATCTCTTCCTTCCAGTTATGGGTTAAATAGCAGGACAGATTGGGTTCTATAGCTTTGGTTGGCAACCAGTCTACCGCAGAAAGCAATGGCAACCTACTGCGGGATAATCTTCTGCCCAATCAGGCATGTCTCTTTCGAGATATGATCGCCCAAGCGTGTATCATGTATGGCACTTAACTGACTGAATGGCTTTTGTACTACTGGTTATAGAAATTGTAGATTCTGGTTGATCATGTGATGGGTGTTAACACTGTGTATTGAAATACAGTTCTACTTGATTGTGGTAGAATTCAGCTGCTCTTGGACTGTGAGTGAGTGAAACTTGTGGGTGCTTCTGATCTTAAAAGGTTAAAAGAACAATTTCAGCAAATTCTCCTTTATACTTAATGATTTTACTTTACGATGTAAGATTTTCATGTTTTATACTGATCTTTATTCTTGCAGTTAATGCTATGAATAATCTATTTTTTATTTTCAGATTGCCTAGAAAGTCTGATATGGAAAGGTAATAGACATTTTCTTTTCATTAAAAATGATGTAGTAGTATTATTGAATGATTTTTTTTTTTATTAGACTTCAATTTAATACTTAAAAGATGACATTTTATTTTGGTATTTGTTGAGTAAGGATGTGCGTTGTGGTGCAGTGGATATCGGCTCAGAATGAGAAATTGGGGAGCTGAGATTGAATTCCAGTTGAATTCGTTGCATTCACTTATGTGCAAATACCCTTGGGAAAGGTCTCTTCTCTCCAGGACAGATTGGGTTCTATAGCTTTGGCTGGCAACCAGTCTACCACAGAAAATAATGGCAACCTACTGCAGGATAATCCTCTGCCCAGTCAGTCAAGTCTCAAAAGAGACATGATCGTCCAAGCATGTATCACATATGGCCCTCAACTGACTGACTTACTTGTCAATTAAATGTTTAATTTGATATTAGAGAAGTTAATATTTCTCTGAATAGAAAACTTTAAAAATTTAATTTCTGAATTATAAATGAGAAGGTACCAAAAAGTTCACAGTTCAACCAAAAAGAGATTCCCTAAAAAATATTAATCTTTCGTCAGCTTTAGGAAGTGGGTTGTGCTGAGAATGTTGTGGCACTCACTTGTATGTAAGCAAGTATAGGTTTGCATTAAAATATAAAATAGATAACTGATTGTTGAAAAATTTACAAAAAAAATGCTAAAAACATACTTAGATTAACTGATAAATTCTCATTTTAAAATTATATTTTTTATTACTTCATATTCATAATTATTAATCATTATTATCCATAAAATTTTGAATGCTACAATTGTTGAATTTGTGATTTTTTTTTTTTTGTTAAAATGATAATGTCCAAATAACTTGGGTCATTTATTTAAAAAATTACATTATGTAAACAACATTCAAGTAATGAAATAGTTTTTGATAAGATTTAATTGTGGTTTTAATCTATCATTTTAATAAATTATGAATGTTTAATAAAATATTTACAATATTTGTTTAATTTGAGTTGGTGAATAGAAAATTGAAAAAAGTTTTCCAATAAAAACTTAAATATTCAATTAAAAATGAGTTTTGTCTGTTCAACTTGTCTTTTAGAAGCTTAAACATATTGAAGTTAAAGAAATATTTTGTAGATTATTCAGATTTTATGTAAAAATAGCTATCTATTTTATTTGATTGTGTGTGGTTTTAGAAGAATATGAATTGCCAAATCTTAACTGTCATTACATAATTACTTAAAAAAAGTTTAGCAAACTTTAAGGCTGGCATTACAGAACTAATTGTAGTAGTAAATTGGTTATTGTTAAATTTATGAGCCATATTTTTCTTTCTGTTAAGTTTTGGTGATTAGAAAATTTAAATCCTTTAAAAACTTATTTGTCTATCTTTTTAGGAAAATTGAAATTGTACAGTTTGCTCAGAAAACCCGTCAGTTATTTGTCCGCCTTCTGGCCCTTGTGAAATGGGCAAACAGCGCCAGCAAAGTGGATAAATGTGGAGTAAGTAGAAAAACTGTTGCCTGTAAAACATTAATTTTTAGAAATAATTGTACGTTTAATGAATGAATTCAATTTGAATGTTTGTCTTATGGTTGGTTTGCAAATTGGTTGGCAAATAGCATAAAAAGAATTTTTTAATTTCAATGGTTTTTCATGTTTATATATTCAACTTGTACAATTTTGTATACATGTGATGTACAAATCTTGATATATTTTTTTGATTTGGTCTTATTCTTTTCATTTTATTTTTTTAGGAAATTTGTAATTTTCTAGAACAACAGTCATTATTGTTTGTTGAAACTGCTGATAGTATGGCTCGCATGGCCAGAGAGACTTTAGTTAATGCCAGGTAAGAGGACAATATTTGTTTTTAAAAATGAAGTAAGACCAGAAAAAAATAAAAATTTGTATAGAATACTTGAAATATGATAAAATGCACATGTTTCTTTAACCAAAAGATTCTGTTAATTTTTTTATACTTACTACAATGGTTAGCTTTATTGTGTTTTTATATAAACATCTGAGATTAGATTGTCATTCTGCTATGAACCCCTTCTATTTTCTCAAATTTAACAAAATTTACTTTCTTGTTAACCTGTATTTAAGCTAATTCTTATAGAAAATCATCCGTCATATTGCATTAAACAATTGTCAATACATTTGGATCTTTTACTGATAAATTTAACAATTACCTATTACATTTGACATATTCAGTGTTCAATGTTAGTTAAAAATTTAAAACCAACAATATGTACAAACATAAAATTAATGTTTCTTAACTAACATTTGATAAAATGTAGATTTGTTTTGATACTTTGTTGCAGTAAAATCTTTAACAATGCTTTCACAGTGTATTTTATCTGAGAATAAAGATAAATTGTTCTTGTCATTGGATAGGTACCCATTTTTGATCTGCTAATAAAAATGTCATTAATTTAAATGAGATGGTAAAATTCTTTTATCAATACTGATTGAAGGAAGTCTTAACCGTATTGAGATACACAAGCATTACCGTTATGACATTTTCGTCTTCTATAATGATTCACACATTGTTTCTATGACCAAGATAAATGAGACATTGAGATGCTACAAAAGATTAGGATTGAATAAGAACTTACAATATCGTCTCTATCTTTGCAAAGTAATCTCTACAACACCTTCAAAAATAAATACAGAAAATTTGGTGACATTTCTATTTTAAATCCCACATTCAAGGAAAATTACTATTGACAATAACCAATCAAGAAAAAAAAGTACATTCAGTTAAGAATGCTTAAGTGAATGTCTGCTTAATTTCTTTATAGTGAGTTGACTTCTTTTTATTGTTAGGTTGACTTTTTTCTTTAAAGATCACTTAAGCATGATAAAAAAGAAGTTAACTCAATAAAAAGCAGTTAACCACTTGCAGATACAAAGCACACTAAAAACAGGTCAACACAATGAAAAGCAATTAAACATCTTCAGAATCACTCACATACAAAGATATTAAATTACACCAAGCTCCATAAAAATTAAGAAAAAAAATCAGGAAACAGCAGCAGAAGAAACAAAACCACTGAAGAGTGAAGACATCACAACAATGCTTTCACGAAACTTTGAAGTCAGCATAACTCTGTTCAGTTGAGTGCTCCACATTAATTCTATTAACACTCTCTCTCTCAATATCAAGCATTTTGGCAAAAAACTTGCTTGACAAAAATGCATTTTTACCAGTAAACCACTGAAAAGAAAATCTTGGCACTAAGCATCATCACAATTTCATACACACATCACTTTAAACATTATTTTTAATGGATGTCCATATTTGAGTAGATGCACTGTTTATTTATTAGATTATATTTTTATTTTTGTCTACCAGCCTGAATATCTAAAGAATCTTTCTAAAGATGTGTTCTTGGGCAGGAGAAACCATTGTTAGATCTGACATGCCTTAAACTAAGTGCAAATACTTCTCAGATTCTCAAATGTTCATATCTGCTCAGTTTTGTATTCTAACATAAAGCAATTTCTAAAGAAGTAATGCATTTATTTATTAATTCAACAGATTTTATCTCTTTAAACAATATTATATATGCACAAACACATTACTAATCATAGACCAACAAAACCCAATCATGTAATAGTTCTACACACAAATGCTACTTGACAAGATGAATGCACATAAAGTCTACTTAACCAAGGAAAAACAAGCACAAAAATAAAAAATACTAGAATTTTGTTTTCTCTTCCATAGTTGATTTTTTATGAAATTTGAATAAAAGCGAAACCTGTTAAGTTTATAAATGTTTTCTATTTGTTCCTTATCTTACCATATATATTTATAATTATTATATAACAATACTTGAAAAATCTGTTAGAAAACTGTATAGGGAAAATTGTTTTTCCAACAATCACAATGTATGTACTTAAAAACAAAAAATGTAAATTATCAGTTTAATAATAATCTCAACATTATTTGTTATATATCATGTGTACAATTGCAGTTTACTTTAAATTAATATTAAAAAAAATGATTTCTTTTTCACTTTAAGATTGCCCAACTTTCCTCTTCCGTATGCTGTTGATGTACTGACAACTGGCACTTATCCTCGTTTGCCCACCTGTATTAGGGTAAATATTTTAATGTTTTTTATATGCTGTTACATAAGGGATGTTCAAAAAGAAAGGCATGTATTTACTAATCTACCATGTTTATTACAATACAAATAAAACATTGTGCATATATCAGCACATATTCTACTTTTCCGTGTATTCCTAATTGAGAGGCTTACGGCCTATCACGTTGAATACACTGGTTCTTGCTCAATCACCGAAGTTAAGCAACGTTGAGCCTGGTCGGTACTTAGATGGGTGACCGCTTGGGAATACCAGGTACTGTAAGTGTTTAGTGACGGATGTATGTCGTGGTGCAGTGGATGTCGGCTTGGAAAGAGAAATTGGTGAGTTGAGTTCGAATTCCAGTTGAATACCCTGCATTCACTTCAGCACTGGTACCCTTGGGAAAGGTATTAATCCATCCCTTCCCTCCAGTTATGGGTTAAATAACAAGTGTAGGACTTGGGGACCCTGCCTTTAAAAACAAATCCCAATGAATCTTGATACTCGAAAAGAAAAAGTATTACTAAACACAAAAACTTATAATAATAATACCTTTTTCTTTCAACAAGTTATTGTTGAAAGAAAAAGGTATTACCAGCAATAAATAAATAAAAATTTAGTTGGCAATAAATAAACAAAACAACCAACCAACCTAATTGAGAGAGCAGTACTTGTTCCATCAGTGCACATGTGCAGGCATATCCTCCTTGAAGAATGTGTTGTTAAGCAAATAAAGCCACTCTTGCACTTCTGCAATAATGGTATCATTTCTGTGTAAAACTACTTGGATAAATGTTTGAGAGCAAATATGATAGTTTCAATTTGGGTCCTTCAGATTATGTGGTTTATACAGTAAGATATCCCAACCATATTGTAGGATCCTTTCTTTTGTTAGGTTAGCTTTGTATGGGGTTGCATTGTTATGCAGCAAGATGACACCTTTATGTAAATGTCTTAGTCTCTTTTGATAAATAGCTTTCTTTAGTCTACCCAGTGTTTCACAGTATCTAACTGCATCAACTGTCTGACTGAGCTATATAAAGCTCAGGAACAACACACCTTTTGCATTCAAAGAGTGTATATTCTCTGGCTTTTGGGCTTGGATTAAAATTTAGTATCTGTCTCCCCTGCCTCTAAACTATGAGGGAAGTCTAGTCCTAGGATTCCAACCTTGTAGCAGCACTATCCTCATTCTAGAGAGAGAGAGAGGTTTGGTGGGTAAAGACATCAGTGTGACAGTGGTTGTGGGCACTGGGAAATTCTTTTCTATATCTATGCATATGGACACCCCCACATTAAACCAACCTAGTGTCACATTCTATCACTGTGGAGAGGTGGATATATATCAAACACTATTGAATTTTAAATTTTGTGTGATGTTGATCATCATGAATGCTTCTGTGGAATCAGTTTTTGTTTCTGAGGTAACCTGATGTTTAAGGTCTCATCCTTTGTGATCATTTCTCCAGGATGTTGCCATCAGCTTCCTTAATTCCAAAAGCAAATGGTCAGCTTCTTCGGAATCTCAAGAAATGGCACTTTCTAATATACCAATTATTTGTGGGGGATTTTGTGAACCAAAAAGATCCAAAGAGCAAGTTGTACAGGCTTATAATAAAGTTTTCTTCCATCTATCATCTTGATGTGCTTTATGCTGCAGTGGATATCGGCTCAGAATGAGAAATCAGAGAGCCAAGTTCAAATTCCAGTTGAATTTGTTGCATTTACATATGCGCAAATACCCTTGTGAAAAGTATAAGTCTCTTCTCCCTTCAGTTATGGGTTAAATAGCAGAACAGACTGGGTTCTATAGCCTTGGTTGGCAACCAGTCTACCGAAAGAAGTAATAGCAACCTAATGAGAGAAAATTTTCTACCCATGTTTCTTTTGACATGATCACCCAAGTTTGTATCACTTTTGGTACTTAATTGACTGACTGATCATCTTGAATCAAAGTGCTCAATGTTACTTTCTGTTTCTGGTGTACATTCTATATGAGGCTTGTCCTGCAGATTTATACACTCCTTTGTGAATATACAATGCCAGGCCAATACCTGCTTCTTCATGCTATGTTCATCGTGCACAGCAACAAATTCACACTGAATTTCTCTTATGCAAAAATTTTACTACACTCTATACCTCTGTTCTGCGGTAGACTGGTTGCCAGCTAAGGCTATAGAATTCAATCTGTCCTGTTATTTAACCCATAACTGGAAGGAAGAGACAGATTAATACCTTTCCCAAAAAGCAATGGTAACCTTCTGCGGGATAATCTTCTGCCCGGTCAGTCATGTTTCTTTCGAGACATGATCACTCAAGTGTGTTTCATTTATGGCACTTAACTGACTGATACCTCTGTTCACTATTTCATGGTGACATTCATTTTTGTAACATTTCTCCCCAAACAAAGCGGTAATGCTACTAAGATGCAAGGGGTTACTAAGAGCAAAAGAAGAAAAAAAATGAAATGACATTAGTGAGCAGAAAGGAAAACAAAAAGAACAGTATTCAGGAAGAAAAGAACTTTATTCATATTGCATTTTAAATTTTTGAAGATTGTATATTCCAGGAAGTCAGTTGAATTTCTTGCATTCATTTACGCACAAATATCTTTGGGAAAGATATTAATCTGTCTCTTCCCTCCAGTTATGGGTTAAATTATAAAACAGATTGGGTTCTATAGCCTTGGCTGGCAACCAATCTACCACAGAAAGCAATGACAACCTACTGCGAGATAATCTTTTGCCTAGTCAGTCATGTCTCTTTCGAGACATGATTGCCCAAAGCATGTATCATGTATAGCACTTAACTGACTGACTGATGTGGCAGGAAAGTAAGAAACCGGAAGGGAGTTCCACAGGCAAGAAGTGTGAGAAAAGAAACTATTAGAATAGAACTTGAGTTATTTCAACAGTACGTTGTGGTACAGTGGATATCGGCTCGGAACGAGAAACCGGGGAGCCGAGTTCAAATTCCAGTTGAATCCATTGTATTCACTTATGCGCAGATACCCTTGGGAAAGGTATTAATCCATCTCTTCCTTCCAGTTATAGGTTAAATAGCAGGACAGACTGGGTTCTATAGCTTTGGTCGGCAACCAGTCTACTGCAGAAAGCAATGGCAACCTACTGCGGGATAATCTTTTTCTGACCAGTCAGTCATGTCTTGAAAGAGACATGATTGCCCAAGCGTGTATCACGTATGGCACTTAACTGACTGACTGAAAATGGTGAGGCCCAGTTGACAATCTAGTTCTACACTTAAATTCATGCAGTTGAGATACTAATGAGGAAGACTCAAACAATTGCCATGAAAGTATCTACAGAAAGATACAGGGAAGCCATAACATGGTCGTAGGAAAGTGACTGAAGTTGAGATGCCAGGTCAGAATTGATTACATTACAGGCTCTCTAAATTTTGTTGAGAATATTGAGAGATTTAGCAGAAGCGCCAGACCAGATATGGCTGCAATATTCAATGTATGGATGAATATTAGATTTATAAATGTGCAAGATTAATATTGACCAAAAAAAAAATTATCTGTCATGACATGGTGAACTAACTCTTCTAGCAGCAGACCTAATAATTGATCCAGTATAATCATTCCACTTAATGTCGATGAAAAATGTGAGAGCAAGAAGGTACAATGAATTTTTCATGGAGGTTAGCATCAGCCATTCTGATGGAAGGCAAATATAGTTCTCTATGATGACTAAAAGATACTGTTTTATTTTGGGGACATTACAATTTATGAGCCATTTCTTGCCCTAGTTAACAACTGATTGGAGGTCATTTTTGAGATCAGCTGTCAGTTGTAGTTTATCAAACCTATCGGACTTATTATTAAGACAAGAGTAAATAGTTGTGTCATATGTTTAAATATAGAGTTGGGAACTGATGACATTACTGAGGTTGTTCATAAAGATAAGAAACAACGTAGATCCAAAGATAAAGCCCTGGGGACACCAGCATTAATGTGAAAGGATCTAGAAGACTGGTCATTCAAAGTGATTCTCATTACAAAATTTAAGAAACATTGGATCAAGTTAGATATTTTGCAAGAAAATATAGCATAGCCTTTTTCTGTAAAAAATCTTTGAGATATCTGAAGCCACAGCCTGAGCCTTGTCTTTTTATATCTCAAGCAAGATAGATAAATTCACTAATAACTGTTAGCATATTGGTAGTTGACCTAGAAAAACGAAAGCCATATTGAAAAGAGATTGTGCAAAGATGCTTTACCAGTTCAGAGTTGATTAGAATCTCTAATACTTTGCCAAAAAAGTAGTAAAAGACTAACAGGATAATAATTTGAGTGATCAGAAGGTTCACCAGAGTTCTTAAAGACAGGAACTACAGAAGAGCTTTTCCAACAAGCTGGAAAGTAAGAATTTGCAAGTTGTAGAGTTTGGAGAAAACAGGAGCCTTTTTTTTTTTTTTTTTAAGACAAATGCAGAGGATCTAGTTTGGGAATGATAGCAGAAATCTTGGACTGAGTTATATGCATATCAGTCAGTAAAGATTCTGTTCTTGGTGGAACATCAGACAGGTATACTTCAGATGAATAGAGTTGGAAGAGAATTTATAAGCAAATTATTCTGTTTTATCAGCAGTAGATAACTATATTTCAAACTGATTAAACCAAGAAAATTTGGGTTTTCTCTTGGTATTGAAGAAGTATTGCATACCTCTTGTTTTACAGTTTTAATCTTGATTAATTTATTCTTGCCTGTAATTTACTTTTTGGACATCCTTTAGAATTTTACTTTCTGAATTGAATACTTCATTCTTTGTATATTCTGTTATTAATTTTCTCTGGATATTTCTTATGCATAAAAAATGCTATTTAAAAAAAAAATGAAAAAAAAACCTCTATCAGAAAATGTACAAACATACGTAGGCATATGATTTCAGTTATTTTTTTTTTGTTAAATTTCCCACATTGTGATAATAGAGGATTTGGCAAGAAAGTTCAAATGTTAGCTCCTATAAGAAGCTCTTTTACAATATGACAGGTCTTTTTTTTTTTTTTTTTTCTAACCCCCCCCCCCCCCCACCTGTTGAGTGGCATCCCACCCTCCTCAGCAACAGAAAAGCTAGTAGGTGAGCTGGTTTAGTCACCAACCACCCCATCCATGCAGTGGGCTGTACTGGAAACTGAAATCATGTATTTTTTAAAATATTGCTAAAAACTGAAATCAATTCCAAAACATAAACTCGATAATAGAAATTAGATCATGTAAAATTGCTTTATTGATGTTTGACAAAAATTATTGATACCAAAATATGGCAAGATCATTTTTATGATTTAAATTTTATATAAATAGTATACTGGTAATAACATGTAAAATCTCTGGCTAAATAGATAAGCAGTTATTATTATAGATGAATCTCTTTGGACTTGTGTTCTCATCTTAGTTGTTATAGTAACACCAATTTCACCATTACACTTTTAAACCTTGTTGAGGTATTGTATTTAGTAACACAACAATTGCCTTTTCGTTTTTTTTCTATTGACTTTTATTACTTAGGGTTAAAATCGTAACCCAGATAACTATATACACTTAACCAATGCTTTTATTCATCTGGACATTATTCTATGAGATGTTGGAAATGAAATGAAAATACTATTTCAAATAGATTGGTGTGTAATAATACAAAATCATTTCTTGCTATTTTTAAAAAATTTTTTTTTTTAATACAGTTGCAGTTGGTGTATATTTTATTAATTAAACTGAAATTTTACTTTCAGGACAAAATTGTTCCAGCTGACCCCATAACTGTGACAGAGAAAAGACTTACCTTGCAGCGACTGAGCCAAGTTATTCAGTACCGACTGGTATGCAGTGAATTACCACCACAGATGAGAAGATTAAAAATTGGTATAACTTGCTTTAGCATTTTGATCATTGATATATATATATATGCACATACCTATCAAGGCAATCTTTATACCAGGCCTGGCAACCACATAACTGGGATCCACAACTGGGAGCAGACATGTGGAGACCTAAATTACTACTAAATAACAATTACTGAGAACATTTTTAGCAATGAACTTGTTAGTAATATCCAGTAATTAGTTAATTAACGACTGTATATAATATTGAGCAACATCTTACAGTTACTGACATATTTCTATAAATTCAAATGTACAAAGAACAAAACTACTATAAAATAATTCAAAGATCACTTTATTCACCATAAATTAGACATTTTAGATAATATTGCCAAAATAATGAGTTAACTTGTCAGTTGATTACAAAATATAATTGTATAATATAATCAGAAAGCAATTTCAACATTTTACAAAAAATGTATATTTCAAACAATAACTTTACAAAATTTATTGTGGTTTTTGTTACATGTACAATTTGTTTACTGAAGATGAAGAAAATACTTATTTTGCTATGATACAATAATATATATTACCAGTACACAGTTTTAAAAATTAAAATCGATTTCCATTAGCGCAATAACACAAAATTTGGGGAGTTATCCAATTAAATATATGTAAACAGAGGGAAAATTGAAAAAAAAATCATCATTGTTGAAGAACAATGGCATAGAGAAAAATATTAATTTATATTAACTTTATATTTTTATGTGATAAAATTCTTAATGATACTTATGAATTTAATACCCAAAAAGTTTGTTTAAAGATAAAATACTGCAAGTTCAAATAAAATAAACATTAGTTACTTCAGTAACTTGAATAATAAACTTAATACAAAGGTAAAAAGTAAAAATTTCTTTCAAAACAAACTTAATTTTTTAATCTAAATCCATCAACAAACTTTCACATGCTGACAGTTGGCCCCCGTGCCTGAAGAGTTACACGCGCTGTATAAGCCTGAGTTAAGAATCGCCTTTTTATTTATATAATATATATAAGTTTCCATGCCAAATGTTTAGGTGGACTATGTTCCGTATTTCTACTAGTTCAGATTTTTACAGCTGGGATCTGTCATGTCACATACGCAGGGTTGAATCATCCTCATTTTCTTTGTATTTCTTTGGTTAGGAGGAAATTCCAACTCCTTCCCAAGAACTATTACTTTGAGAAATAGACTCATGAGAGAATGCCTCTCTGATCACTACAATCTTAGCCTTATCAAGTTAACTATTATTTATCCTGCACACCATCGTAATAGGCACTACTTGCTTTCTTCTTTTATACCCTTACAACAGCCTCATTCAGTAGCCCACTATCTTGAGTGGCTCTTTGGTCTTGTATTGGGTGAACATTTACTAGAAAAAAAGATTCCTAAATATCTGTGGATGTCATTTTTTTTTTATCAATTAAATCTTTTTTGTAGACTTTTACTTTCAAATTACAATTATTATTTATAGTATCTTTAATTATTTTGACTTTGATTTTTACATTAAATCATCACTGATTCTATAGTAATTACTGGGAAAAGTTGATAATTTGCAATAAAATTTTTTTTTTTTTAAGACTGAATTCAGATTTCTGTTCTATTACATCTAAAAATGCTAACAATTCATATCTTTGATTTTTGTATCTTTTCAGAAAATGGAAGAGTGAAATTTCTTGTAGAACATGAATTTGAGGTAAGTTCTTTTCACTGTACTTGAGTTTTTCATTTTGTATCTACCTTAAAAATTCTAATTAAAATATGTTACTTTTCCTCTCTCTAGGTAACCTTGACTCTTATGGGTGACAGTCCTACAATTCCTTGGCGTCTATTAGATATTGATGTGTTGGTAGAAGATCACCAGACTGGAGGTAAGTTTTCTTTTTATGTAATCCTTGTAATATTTTATAAGGAAAATTTATTTATAGGAATGGCTTGAAACTAGCCATATAAAATATTTTATCCAGTTGAAATAAATGTGAAAACGTAAATTGTGTGTGTGTGTGTTTTTTTTTTTTTTTTTTTTTTTTAGTGTTATCTTATGAAACAAAATTGATAAAAAGTTGATAATGTTCAAACACTCAAGAATTTAAAAATGATACAGGAACAAGTATAATATTAATGTAAATTTGCGAATGTAGTAATATTGAAATAAGTCTTGCCACATTTACATATAAATACATAGACTTGTATGTATAGTCCTGCTACCCTTGAGGAGGGATGTGCATTGTGGTGCAGTGGATATCGGCTCGAAGTGAGAAATTGGGGAACTGAGTTCGAATTCCAGTTGAATTATCTGCATTCACTTGTGCGCAAATACCATTGGGAAAGGTATTAATCCATCTCTTCCCTCCAGTTAGGGGTTAAACAACAGGGCAGATTGGGTTCTATAGCCTTGGCTAGCAACCAGTCTACCACAGAAAGCAATGGCAACCTACTGCAGGATAGCCTTCTGCCCAGTTAGTCATGTCTCTTTCGAGACATGATTGCCAAAGTGTGTATCACATATGGCACTTGACTGACTGACCCTTGAGGAAATAGCACTCAAGTAAGAAACCGTGAATCACATCACAAGAGTCAACTTAAGATTTTGTGTTTTATCTGTAGTTTCATTAATCTGATAACAAATACTGGTTTAAAACAATACTACATGTGGGCAGTATTTAAAAGGACTGGTCTACTCATAAGAAATAGGTGAAAATTTGACAGTGGGGTGTGGATGTTATAATTTTTAGACTACGAGTTTCCAATCTTTTTATTTGTTGGATTTTTTCATATTTTGATTGCTTAATAAATCCAACTTAACACACGCCTTTTTCAGAGCCAATCAAAAGAACTTTTACATTTTTAAATTTGCCAATAATAAATCCTTTATTATTAGGCAATTGGCTCACATTTTTACCATTTACAGACATAGTGGAGTTCCAAAAAAAGAAAGATACATCATCCTATTTATTTACCAACCAGAGGACACCCCCAAGAAATTCAGAGTTGATTTTCTTCTGGGTTTTCAAAACATATATTGGTTGATTTTTGTCTTACCCCTTTAGAGAATTGAGAGTTTTTGCTGGCTGTTTCACACACATTTTCTCACTCTCACTTTTCCATCATGTAATGAAAGAAGAAACAAGAATCATCTGTGCTTGTTCTCAAAAAGCAGATGACAAAAAAAATTTCTCACTGCAATCATTCTATCTTTTACGTTAACATTTCTTCTCCCATACAACTAGTCAGCAGCTACAAAAAAGAGAGGAATAAGAAATCAACATAAGATTCTTGCTACTATCATGTGTATAATACACTACCACTATCCATGCATGTATAATATACACTACTATCCATGCATGTATAATGCCTGCTATCATGCATGTATAATGCCTTCTATCCATGCATGTATAATATTTTCTTTATCACCCATTGTATTGTATTGTATCCATTACATGTGCTGCACCCATCACCCATCGCAATACTTGCTACTATCCATGCATGTATAATACTTACTGCACCTATCCATGCATGTATGTGCTTCTTGCTACTATCAATATATAACATACTATCCATGCATGTATAATTCTTACTACTATCCATGCATATATAATACTGCCTACTATCCATGCATGAATAATACTTACTTTACTAATATTAGTCAATACATACCTATCCATGCATGAATAAATAACATACTATCCATGCATGAATAATACTGCTACTATCATGCATGAATAATACTTGCTACTATCCATGCATGAATAATACTGCTACTATCCATACATGTATAATTCTTACTATTATCCATGCATGTATAATAGTTGTTACTATCCATGCATGTATAATAGTTGCTACTATCCATGCATGTATCCGTTACTACTATCCATGCATGTATATAATACTTGCTATCCATGCATGTATAATTCTATACCTATCCATGCATATATAATACTTGCTACTATCCATGCATGTATAATTCTTCTTTCTATCCATGCATGTATAATTCTTACTCTCTCGCCATGTGTTCTCTCTCCCTCCATACATATATACATAATATATACATATATCACATACATATATATAATACTATATATCCATGCATGTATAATTCTTACTACTATCCATGCATGTATAATTCTTACTATCCATGCATGTATAATACTTGCTACTATCCATGCGTGTATAATTCTTACTATCCGTGGCAACAATACTTGCTACTATCCGTACATGTATAATTCTTACACTATATCCATGTATAGTTCTTTACTATCCATACATGTATAATAATTATACTATCCATGTATAATAGCACTACTATCCATGCATGTATAATTACTACTATCCATACATATATAATACTTGCTACTATCCACGTATATATAATTCTTACTACTATCCATGCATGTATAATTCTTACTATATCCATGCATGTATAATACTTGCTACTATCCATGCATGTATAATACTTGCTACTATCCATGCATATATAACCGTTTCTTTACTATCCATGCATGTATAATAGTTGCTACTATCCATGCATATAATAGTTGCTACTATCCATATATATAATAATTCTTCCTAGTACATATAATAGTTGCTGCTATCCATGCATGTATAATAGTACTACTACCGTACACAATGGTACTACTATCCATGCATGTGTAATGGTTGCTGCTATCCATGCATGTATAATAGTTTGCTACTATCCATGCATATATAATAGTTTATATATCAATACATATATAATAGTTGCTACTATCCATGCATGTATAATAGTTGCTATATCCACATGCATGTATAATAGTTGCTACTATCCATGCATGTATAATAGTTGCTACTATCCATGCATGTATAATAGATTACTATCCATGCCATGTAATAGTTTGCTACTATCCATGCATGTATAATAGTTACTTCCTATCCATGCATATAATAGTTACTACTATCCATGCATGTATAATAGTTACTACTATCCATGCATATATAATAGTGCTACTATCCATACATGTATAATAGTTACTACTATCCATATTATTATAATAATTGCTGCACCTATCCATTACATGTGTAATGGGGTTGTATCCATACATGTTATATAATAGTGCTGCACCTATCCATGCATGTATAATAGTTACTACTATCCATGCATGTATAATAGTTACTACTATCCATGCATATATAATAGTTACTACTATCCATGCATGTATAATAGTGCTACTATCCATGCATATATAATAGTTGCTACTATCCATGCATGTATAATACTTACTACTATCCATGCATATATAATGCACTACTATCCATGCATGTAATACTTTTCTACTATCCATGCATGTATAATACTTGCTGCTATCCGTACATATATAATACTACTATCCTATTGCATGTATAATACTTTTCTTTCTCCGCTTGCATGTATAATTCTTCTCTGTCCATGCATGTATAATCAAATAGCAATAAGACTTTCTTCAAAAACATTTCCTCCAAAATTCCAGAGAACTGATCTTTAAAACAATATTATTGCAGAAAAAACTTTCTGATGAACTTTTCACACTGAATTATAATTTTAATAAATAACAATATTTGATTAACAATAAATCTTATTATAAAAGAAAGATCTTTTTATTTCTTTACCTTTTAAACACTATGCACCTTTTGATTTATTAATTATGTGGAGTAAGATTATGTTTGGCACAAGGCAAATTTGATAAACATAATCAAGGTCTCTACATGTTCTTCTGTACCCCTTTGAATTTTTATAGATTTTTATGTAAAGATGAAATTTTTATATTTTATTAAGTCTTTTTGAGTAGAGTCAGTTACTCATAACATTAATGAATGCAGGTAATTTATAAAATATTTTGATTCTTCATACATTTTTTTTTTTAAATTATCTATAATAATCATTACTAAGTAAAAATACAGATAACTATTAACTCTCTACCAATAACCAAAACTAAACAATACCACAATACTATTTTTTTTATTTAATCATTTCACCTCAAGCAAGGCATTCCATTGCCACTATTGCGCAGGAGGTTACTTAGGGGAAAGTGATTGGAAAGAGTGGTTAGATATAGGAAATGTCAGAAGGAGGGTGATGTATGGGTAAGGATAGCAAGGATGGGGGTTGGGTAGATGGGAAGGGTGTTTGAGAGAATGGATGAGAGTTAGTGTGCTTAATGAGATGGATGAGCTTTTTTTTTTTTTTTTTTTTCTCAATAAGCTCATTTATTTGAGTGGAAACTTTAGCAACAGCATGAAAACCATGCTCAAAAGTTTTGAGTTTTGATTTGATTCCTAACAACACTGAAAATTCTGTCGCACAAAGCCATGTTGATGGAAATAACAACAGCACTGGAATTGCAGGTTTAGCAATCTGTCTGTATGAATTTTACATTGAGAATCACAAATTTCGATTTTTCTCAGATTCAATGTACCCCTTGAAGAGTACACATGTACCACTGGGAGTATATGTACCTCAGTTTAGAAACACTGGCTTTAGACCTTCCTTAACTCGTGATACTTGTTAAAACATCAATATTGTTTGATTCTATTTTTTTAGATGAATAGTTGTGTTCATAATATTGATAAAAAGATAAATTGATGCCTGTCTTTTAAAGAGTTATCAGAATTGAGCAGTTTGTTTACAAATATCAAGTTTTAAACTTGCTTACATTATTGATGTATGTTGGGGTGTAATGGATATTGGCTCTGAATGAGAAATCGGAGAGCCGAGTTCAAATTCCAGTTGAATTGGTTGCATTCAGTTACGTGCAAATATCCCCCCTTTGGGAAAGGTATGAATCCATCTTTCTCCAGCTGTAGGTTAAATAACAGGATAGATTAGGTTCTATACTATATAGACTTGGTTATCAACCAATCTACTGCAGAAAGAAATGGCAACCCACTGCGGGCAAGTCTTTTGCCTAATCAGTCATGACATGAAAGAGACATGATTGCCCAAGTATGTATCATATATAGCAATTAACTGACTGAGATTGATATGTGCACATTATTTTTTTTTATATATTTATTTTTAAAGTTTGTCAGAGTAAATGTAAAAAAAGAATAAAAAATAACTTGACAAACAATTACTAAATTGAAAAACAAAAATGAAATTAAAAAAAAATTGTCACCTAGACAATTTTTATTGCTAGTTTAAAATATTTTCTTAAAAATTAAGCATAAAGATATATATATTCGTCATTTAGTTAAAACAAAATCTTTTTGTAAAAAAAACCAAAAAAAACAAACGAAACCAAAAACCTGTTCTTGTATGCTGATATCAATGATGTAAGTGAAGTTTAAAACGTGACATTTGTAAGTAAACTGCTCATTTCTGATAACAATCTCCAGTATTGATTTGATACTGTATCAATGTTATATTAAATTTTTCAATTTGATTTAATTTAAAACATTTCTTTAATGCTACATTTTTTTCAGTATTGATGTAAACGAATTAAAACTTTTTTGCTTGAAATATTTAACTTTTTTTTTTTTTTTCTTTTATTACAGATGGGAAAGGTTTAGTTCATTCATTACAGGTGAATAGTTTTCTGTTCTCTTGAAAATTATGAAAAAAAATCATTCATATCCTTTTCTTTAATGCTTTTGTTTTAAGAATTATGATTTGTAATTGATAGTAAAATGGAAATGAGATCTATAATTAAGACTATTGATAATTTGGAGTCATACAAATTGGCATATGTTGATGTTTTTCCTTTAATTTTATTATGTGTCAAATTATTTCAATAGATCTTTCTGTCTAATGTAATGATACATTATCACCTAGAAATTATTGAAGTATGATTCCTGTCACTGTTCCATATTTGTGTATTTTATTGTTTTAAGTAATTTTTTTTTAAAATTTAGTTTGTGTGTTTATAAAATTTTATGAAAAGAAATTAACAAATTTTCACTTTAACAATTTATAATCATTCAGTGAAATTCTGAAATATGCTTTTTTCTTTTACTTTTTTTTATACATGTGCCAATATATTTAAAACTAAAGTGTAAGCCTATAGAATGTATATATTAATTTACATTCAGAGCAGAATTATTATAATACCTTTTATCATAATTTTTCTTTTTTTTTTTCTCTCTTTAGGTAAATTATATTCACAGATTGGTCCAGTCTCGGCTGCTAGATAATGAGAAACCCCTCCATGATCTTTATCGAATGCTTCGTATCCTTTATTGCTTTGATTCTACATCCCTACCACTTTCCTTGCAGAATTGTAAATATTCAATGCCATTTATTGCATAGTTACATTTCTTGTAAGAAAACTTATCGACTTTGATAATGTTTTCTATTTGTTTTTTAATCTAAAATATTCCACTTTATTAAAACTTCATCATAAAATAAGATATGGATAAAAAAGAAATTTAGTGTTATTATTTTTGTGTTATTGGTTTATCAGGCTTCATCTGCATTTGATTTGTTAAGCAGCATTAGTACAAGTTCTGAAATCAAAGAGATAATGCATCCTTTTGAAGCTCTAAAAAATTAATAGATTCTAAACCTAACTGAAAGTATATAATATTTCTTTATGTAAGTTTTTATTTATTTACTTTTTTTCTATTCTTTTATAATCATTTCACCCCAAGCAAGGCAGGACTGCTACTGGTGTGCAGGGGGTTACAGTGAGAGAAAAAACAAGGTACAGGTGATGTTAAAGAAAGAATAAGAGTTGTATGGGAATCAAGGAAGTAGAAGATGGCAATTTACATTGCATTTAAAATTTATCATAAGTATATCTATGTGAAATTTGGATGATAATGTACATCCATAAGTATGTGTTTATGTCTAGTAGGCATTATTTATGTTTGATGGTTGTCCTCAAGTTGATTTGGCGATGATTTTATGTAAACACTGGTTGTGGTATCTAAACATACATTAGATGTAATATATTTTTGACATGTTTATAGTTGGTATAATACTGTATTTGCTGAAGGACGCTCCTTAAGTTTAAGGTGCAAATTTTTTAGGAAAAAGGCTTAAACATGGGAATAGGGTCTTGGCCCTTTCAAGATGTTTTGTTGGAAGGTTTAACAGCATGTTGATCATCTTGACCACTTGTGAACTGGATTTTTTTCTAAGATATTGAATGGCATAGGTATCTACAGTAGAGCTGCATTAAACACAATAATATTTCAGTTCCTCAATTCATTGTTCTCAGAAGTGTTTTCCCATTCACTAAAATACAAGCATCTCTTGATTAATGCGTTTTTCATTGGCACTCTAAAATTTTGATATACCAAAATTTGATTGGTGCATACATAATACTTGATTAGTGCAGTAAAACATACTTCAGTTTAACCATTGTAATTGAAAATTAACTTTTTTTTTTTTTAAATTACTGATGTACACATTAGCTGCACTAATCAAGGGATTCCTATATTACCTGAATCTTCATTATATGTTTGGAGGGAAAACATTTTATCTGAGTTTACCTTCTTTTTAAATTTTACCTATAGAGTGGAATATACAGGAATTAAAAATATAAAGTTTTACTTAAATGTAAAACAATAAAACGAACTTACATAAATTCTTTAAAAACATTTTTCAAAGAAACAAAATCTTTATTTTGATATCTCAAAACTTATATAAAATTTTATTTTTTTAAATAGATTTCTTTAAGGGGGATTAAATAAGTTTTATAAAATATTTGGTAAATTTGATTCAGAATTTTTTCCTCCTATAAATAAATTTAGAGAATCTTTTTTGTTTTTCTTTTTATAAAAATGTTTTCTTTTAAAGCACTTCAATATTTTGAGTGTGTATGTCTGTTTGATGGATCAGCAAAATTTGTTGAATCATTCACTGAACCAAGCCAATACTGAAAAAATTCACAATTGAAAAATTAACTTGCATGATAATCTCTAATTTTGGATTAGCATCTTGATTAACTAAATCCAAAATGCATTTTTGAATGTTTCTTTTCTTTTATTACTTAATTGATACCTGATTTTTTTATGATTATGACAAATATCTCCAAAAACTCAAATCTGTCTTATTTAACCTATATGATCTTTTCATTTTGGACAAACATAGCTCCTCATCCATTTCAGTTTTACATTCATTATTTAGATATGTTTGGGGTAATGAATTTATTTATTCATATTGTGACAAGTGGTGTAACTTAGCTCTACAATTGCCATCTGGGATATTTGTGACTGAGTGGTGACTGAGTGGATATTTGTGACTGGATTTAACTTCCTTAGTACTACTAGTCTCTTGACTCTCCTATCCTAGTCTGCCATTCTGTACATGTACATATTTTTTAATGATACTTTGTTTATTTACTACCTTAAAGGGTGTATAGTTTACAAAATTAATTAAAGGAATTCAATTTACTGTCTCATATAGATAACTTTCCTCTGGGGTTAGCATAGGCCTATGAAAACCCTAACCTTTGTCCTCAAGGATGCACAGCAAATCTTTGAGACTTCTTTTAGGAAAAAAAAAAGCATCCTTGACACTGACAAATACAGTATTTATCAACATTTCCTTGAAGTATTTTTTGAGGTAAAGAGTTTTTTTGTTGTTTTTTTAAAATTAGAGTGGCATTTATAAAACTGATTCTGATTTGTATTTGATCTGTATTTTATTCCAATGAATTCTTTCGATATGCACAGATTTCTACTGTTGAAAAGATTTATTGAAGCAAGAGATGCCATTTCTAAATTAGTTATGCTAGAGATACTGTTTCTAATGGAAAAGATAATATTAGATATTGACTAGGAGGTTATTTTTTTTTTACAATCATCTTCACTCAGCGCAAGGCCCAAGAGTCATTTGAGGTAGTGGGTTGCAGCATAAGAGGCACAGTTTGTGGGGAAGATAACAGTTGATCCTAGACTTGAACAGGTTAAGATTATAGTGATCAGGGAAGCATCTCTTGGGAGTAGGTTCCACAAAGTAGCTATATTGCAGTTTTCTAGAAGCTTTAAGCAAAAATGCTGGAGAACAAATGCTAAATAATTTTTTAATTAAATTTGAAAATGATTAAAAAATTTATAAACAAGCTGATGCAAAGTAAGGTATAAGATGAAAATGAAAAAGAAAAATTCTCATTAAAACTTTAATTTTAGAACACAATTTATATAAAAATATATTCACTCATTTAGTAAATATCTTGTTAAATTATTACATAAAATTTTTCAAATAACTTCCTTAACTTTGAATTTAGATTCTTTTTGCTTATCTCTGCAACTTGAAGTACTACATTCACAGGTGAGTGGCATTTTTATTTTTGAATTACTTCCTTTGTTGCTGAAAATGTAATTTCTTGTTTTGGATCAGAAGAATATCCGCTTTTTTTTCTCTTTTTCAATATTTTAAGAATAAATGCACCATTTTGTAGCATTTAGGAAATACTTGATTTCACTGAAATATACTTTGAAAGTGGACGACAATTATCACTTGAATATTTCTTGCAGCGATAGATGTACAGGGTGCGATGGATAAATTGTCGTCTAAATTACACAAGAACAGAAATAACACTGACATCTACTTTATCAGATATATTTACCAAAATTACATAAAAATTATCTGGAAATACTAAAGAGTAAATTTATTCAATAAAATTGCCATTGGCTTCAACTACAGCCTCTAGGTGACTTTGGAATCTCCTGAAACTCTTCTGGACAGTCTCCTTGTTTATGTTGGTGATTGCTTTTATAATCTTTGTCTTCAGTTCATCTTTGGTGTTACAAGGAGTTTTATTGGTTTATTGCTCAACTGTGCCTTACACACAATAATCAAGGGGGTTTGCTGTCTGCGGAGTTAGGTGGCCACTTCTAAGGAATAATGTGGCCGCAGAAATTGTCTGACAGCTATAGCTGGGTTCTGCAGTTTGTGTAGCATGATGCAGATCCTGTTGCCAGACAGTTTTCCAGCAGTCACCCTCTTGACCCAAGGCAGCACTACTTCAAGGCACTTTATGTAGGCTTCAGTGTTGAGTCTCAGGTCCTATAGGAAAATGAATGAAGGCATAATGTAGTGATCACTCCAAACACCTTTGTCATCATCATCAGACCCATCCTCTGCACTGTCCTCAAATTGATACCCAAACATTCTGAAATGCTCATATTGGAGCTTCTGCCGTTTCCAAATTTCTTGCAGAGTGAATTGCATCATGATGCTCTTTTTCTCACTGCCAAACTGACCCTATTATACTGTGCAGTTGATCAAAATCTAAACAATGGGATTATACAAAATTAAAAATATGAAATGGTAACAGTTTATCACCTCCTGTATTGTTTATATTCTTTGTGTTTGATTCTACCTTAAGGAGAACTTAGATGTGATTATCCAACTTTTTCCTAATCTAAAATGTCGAATCTTAAAAATTTTGATATAATACTGAAAGATGGTAATTTTCTATCCATTGAATTTTTTTTTATGTTTACTGAAAAAACAAACTGAAAAATATTGTTGTTATGATTCAGATTCAACGTCTGGTGAGAGAACGGCTTGGAGATAGCGTTAGAGTGGAAGAATACACTGCTGGCAAATGTCTATTTGTCTCTTATTGGAGGTATGCTTGGTTTTTAATTCTTCAATGACAATTCATCTGTAATTTTACTTTTATTTATTTATTTTTTATGCCAAATAAAAAGAAAATTGAAGTTGGTTTGTCTTGGATATTACCTTATTTATTTTTTTCCCCCCAGGGATCAACTGAAAAAAGAAAAAGATGGCACTGGTATGTTTTATATTTTTTGTTTTTCTTTTCAAATTTCTTTTTGTTGCCTTAGTATGTTTGTTTGCAAGTAACATTTCATTGCAACTGAGCAGGCATTAAACTTGCATCAATCTTGATGAGTGGTTATAGCCCCAAACTGGCTCCTTGTTTTGAACAGCTACTGTGTATAATGCTCACTTCTAACCAGAGATAGAACACGTATATTCCTGCCATCACTAAAGATTCTGGAAGAATGGTTATTTCCTTTTATCACTCCAGAAAATACCTAACTGTTGCCATGCTCTATCTTTACACATGTCAGATCAGACCAAGAATGGTCCTGGGCATGACAGTAAACTGCATCCAATAGCAAGGCCTCTGTTGGGAGGTTGTGAAGTGCATGGAACCACCTCTTAATTGTTATTGTTCTCAGGTCCACCCTGACCTGGAGTGGTAACACCTGTTAGGGTCCCAGCTATGAGCAAATAGTTAACCCCCAAACTGGGGTCAAAACACTATGAAAGTATAAAAATAGACTTTTATAGAAAAATATGCATTTTTGAAGAAAAAATTACCATAACACATTTTTAAAGGAAACAACAAAATTCTCAGCATAACATTTTTGAATACAAAACTAGAAGACATTTTCAGTTTTCTAAAATAAAAAAAGAATAAAAACAAAGAATTTTCATTAAAATCTGAGTAAATCAACCTTCTCATTATATCTGAATATTAAAAAAAAAATACCTTAAAGCCCTATATTTTTGGCATTAAATAACCCACAGAGGTTGATATGCCATTAAACAAAATTCAAACTCAGGCCAAGAAATGATGTATTGCTACCCAATCTTCACTGTCCTGCCTTGACAGAGTTCAAAAGTGATTATACGGTTTTGTGGTTGATGAATTATTCTTCATCCTGTAACCATTATTTCACAGACAAAACATTGCCAGCCTCTACTATTCTATCACTATGGCAAATGAGCTACATTTTTTAGTTCCACCAGCTGAGATCTCCACATTTAGGATCTGCCATGCCATATTCAAGTTGGCAAATTATCCCCCACTTTCTTTGCATTCCTTTGAGAAGGAGTAAATTCTCTTTCCCAGAACTATTATTTTGTGGCACAAACTCCTGAGAGAATGCTTCCCTGACAACTAAAATCTTGGTTTCTTCAAGTCCAAGCTCAACTGGTATTGTATCATATGTCTGTACGCTTCTTACTTGCTCCCTTACAATAATCTTTCTCGGTAACTTATTTGGGCCTTTTATTAGCTGAACTTTAGGGCCAGTTTTATTAAATATATTATTAGCTGAACTAGCAGTATAAATATATTATTAGCTGAACTAGCAGTATAAATATATTATTAGCTGAACTAGCAGTATAAATATATTATTAGCTGAACTAGCAGTATAAATATATTATTAGCTGAACTAGCAGTATAAATATATTATTAGCTGAACTAGCAGTATAAATATATTATTAGCTGAACTAGCAGTATAAATATATTATTAGCTGAACTAGCAGTATAAATATATTATTAGCTGAACTAGCAGTATAAATATATAAACAATGTGAAATATGTTTGCATCGCCACAATTTGCTTATGTCTGAAAAATTGCACACTTTGAACAAAAAAATGTAGATGTTGATACAAAAAGAGATAAAATAAGTAAATTATATACTGTGAAGAAGCTTTGTATTAGTTTCTTGTTAGTTTCTTGTTTACGATGTGTTGTAGAGTGGCTGACACCCCTGGATCACTCTCAGTGATGGAATGGTCCATGGCCTGAAATGGTTTATTTAAGTAAAGAGTAGTAGCACTTGAGGTGTAATATTCAAGTGTCATTTGAGTAATATTCAGACTGATAATTTTGGCGACTATTGCAATCTAAACCCCTCCTCTCTGTGTTGTAAATTTTATCTTGTCTGTTATTGTAACTATTGTACTGTTCTGTGTATATCTGATTAGCACTGGATATTGTGCCAAATAATGCAGAACACTTTATCTGTGTATCATATCCACCTCGACGATACGAAACTATGCAAATGTTCTCACTTTAAAATTATATTACAAAAGAAGTAGTTAGACATTATCTTTATCAGGAATGTAATGCCTGGTTTGTTATGTAAATTTTTTTTTTTTTTTTTTTTCATTATTTAAAAAAAAAAAATAATTAAATTCCCACTGGATTCAATAGATTTAGTGTGAAATGCAGTCTATAAATTTTATTCAAGAGGTACTTTCTTTTAATACATTTAAAATAGTAAAACTAATAATCCAATAATTGTTTAACATACATAGCATTAAGGATAAGAATATGATTACATAATGAAATAACAGAATTAAATTTGATATCATGTATCTACATGTGTTTTTCAAAATTACTTTACTCCTTTAAAATCATTTGAGTATGAGTATATGCCCACTTGGCAGCAAGGCTTCTGATCGCGAGATTGGAGGTTGTGATGAGCATAGAGCTACTTAATTGTTGTTGTTCCCTGGTCCACTCTGACCTGTGGTGGTAGCGCCTGTTAGGGTGCAAAATACTGAACAACACAACAAAAACAAAAGACTGAAAGTATAAAAATACCAGCAATACATTTTTATATAAAAAAAAATTAACAATATCTATTTATAGCATATATTTAGTTGAAGCCATAGTTGATATGCTATTAAACAAAAACAACCAATCAACATGAAAACTTTCATGACATTAGTCAATAACTGTATTCCAAAATATCACTTCAGTAATATAAAACACACATATCACCACTTCTAATAATCATGTTCCCCCAAACATTTATATACACAAAAGCTGAGTATCATCTACCATGTATTTAGTTGTAAAAGTAGAATAACATATATTTTTATTACTTCAAAGCTCCCAAGAAAATTAAATTTCATCATTAAATGATCCATATGCTGTCAGACAAATCATGAAATCAAAATCGTTTAAAGTTTTAATTGTGAGCTATTTTTATTAAGGTTAAAAATAGTTTCCTTTCCTGAAGGCATTTTAAACAATGATATTACATTAAGCGCTAGTTACTAGCATTAAATATTGAGAAAGAATTTACATAAACTAATATGTGGTCTATTTTGTATTTCAGTGTACAAATTAAGTGTCCATGTGTCTGAGGATGATGAGGGGAAGCCGTTGCAGATCAGTCACACTCCTGTCATGACTGCCGAAGAAAGTCGTAAAGTGGGACTGGCTATCAGAGTGAGTCTTTCATCTTGTTTCTTTTCGGTATTTTGTTTATGTTCATTGTTTTAAATAGTCAATGATATTATCAGTTATAAAAATAACAAAAAAACAAATAGTTTACATTTGATGAGAATTATATGGTGAAAGTTTTGAAATATAAGCAATAATTTAACAATTATTTTTTTTTTATAATCACTACAATGTCAAAAGAGAATAAAATAAGAACAAGGCAGTTTAATAAAGTTGATTTTTTTTTTTTTTTTTTTTTTTTTTTTTTTTTTTTCAAAAATTATATTTCATTTAAACCTTTAGCATTCCACAAGCTGAGATGTCCACATTTAGGACCTGCCCTGCCATATTCAGGGTGGCAAATTATTCCCCACTTCTTTTTTTTTTTTTTTTTTTTGCTAAACCATTTTTGTATTAATAGAAATGTAGGTAAAAAATTGAAAAACTGAACTGAAGAACTTTCTCTAGTTTTATGATTGGTTATAAAAAAGGATTACTTCTACCCATTTTTTACTGATATCATAGTTAAATCTACACAGTATATTGTGATTGCTTTAATTTTAGCCTTCATAATATGCTGTTTTTTTTTTTTAATTTATATTATAATTAAAATTATTTTTTATTTATCATTACATTTAATCATAGTTGCATATTTTTGGGCTATATCCATAAGATTAACATATATATGATAAACTTTTAGCATTCAACCCATCTAAACCTGCTTTGTAAATATCAGTTCTCAATGTTCAATCTGTCCCATGTATACTCTACCATAATATGGTCCTGGGCATGATGGTAAACTGCATTTGGCTGCAAAGCCTCTGATTGGCAGGTTGTGATGAGCATGGAACCACCTCTTAATTGCTGTTGTTCTCAGGTCAACCCTGAGCCAGAGTGGTAGCACCTGTTAGGGTCCCAACTATGGGCAAATAGTTAACCCTCAAACTGGGGTCAAAACACTATGAAAGTATAAAAATAGACTTTTATAGAAAAATATACATTTTTGAAGAAAAAATTATTACCATAACACATTTTTGAAGGAAAAAAATTATTCTCAGCAAAACATTTTTGAATATAAAACTAGAGGACAATTTCAGTTTTCTAAAATAAAAAAAGAATAAAAATAAAAAAATTCACTAAATCAAACTTCTCACTATAACTGAACATTAAAAAAAACAACCTTAAAACCCCATATTTTTGGCATTAAATAACCCACAGAGTATATGCCGTTAAACAAAACTCAAACTCGGATACATTTATACAAAATAAACTTTTATAGAAATATATACATAAAAATAGATTTTTATAGAAAAAATATACATTTTTGAAGGAAAAATATTACCAACAAGACATTTTTGAAGGAAAAAAAAAAGTAAAAATTATTGCGATAATGAATAATTTTTGAAGGAAAAAAAAAACCTTTCTGGCATTAAACAACCCACAGAGATTGATATGCCATTAAACAAAACTCAAACTCTACCATAATATATGAAGACATCAACGTGAATAACACAAGAAGTCAAGTTAACATGGAGACTATAAAAGCTGATAATTTATGTGTGCGGTTTGAGCATGTTGAATGCTAAAGGTTTAAATGAAATATAATTTTTGAAGAAATTAACTTTATTAAACTACCTTGTTCTCATTTTATTCTCTTGACATTGTAATGATTATAAAAAAAATAATTGTTAAATCATTGCTAACATTTGAAAGCTTTCACAAGATTGTTTAAATACAGTGTGTGACAGAAATGCCTCACATAAGACATTAGTGGCAGTGGTGTCATCTAGGTAATGACTTAGCATTGTGTGGTTGGTATATTCTACTGCACACTGTATAATACCTGTTAAAAATGATGAGATCCTTTATATCTCAATCTACCTTTCTGCCCAAGATAACTATATTTGAAAGTTGATTTTAGCATCCTACCAAGGAATGTTGGAATCAGTCAGTTAAGTGTCATACACAATACACGCTTAAGCGATCATATCTCTTTCGAGACATGACTGATTTTTCCGCAGTAAGTTGCCATTACTTTCTGTGAGAGACTTGGTTGCCCAAGGGTATTTGCGCACAAGTGAATAAAACAAATTCAACTGGGATCTGAACTCTGCTCTCCGATTTCTTGTTTCAAGCTGATATCCACTGCACCACTATGCACATATTGGAATAATGAATATATTTGCTGCAAAAAGTTACAGAAAAAACAATTTCAATGGTATATTATGTAAATATTAGATTAATATTTGATACTTATCTTTTAGAATGATCATCTGTCTATTGAGAAACTCCTTATCCAGACCATTGAAGTGCGAACACATGCAAGATTAAAAGTAAGTTTTGAATTGCTCTTCATGAAAAAAAAATCTATTCCTGAAAATCTTATTCTCTCTTTTTTAGCTGCTTTCTGTTAAACACTTTATAATAGGTACCTCTAATAATTTGATCAAAAAAGAGCATAGTATAATGAAAAAGACCTCAAACTTCGTAAAAACAAGGTTTTATTGTGAAAATGTTTATTATTAAGAAGAAAGATAAAAATAGTTTATTATTTTATAAAACTTTTTAATCTCTTTTATCACATTCATCATTTTGGTTAAATATCTTGCTTTATGTTAGTGGAGGTAGCAACAATTAGTATAGATTTTAATATACTTTTTGTGGTTAAAACATGTTGAGTTGTAATTTTTTTTTTTTTTTTTTTTTAACATCTGTTAATGCCTCTTTCCTATGCAATTTCAAGAAATTAAATTTTGTCCCTCTTCATGTTAGTTAAATGCAGGACACCTTGAAGAATATAAATCATTGATTTTTTTTTTTTTTTTAAACAGTTACTCATTTAAAGAAAATCTGCTTTGAAATGTAAAATAAAACATTCAATAAAACTAAGGCATTATTTAATTAGAAAAGCTTTTAATTGCTTTTATAAATAGGGTATATAAAGGACTCTACTGTCTTAAGAAAACATTTTTCGATGAATAAGGAATTTTTACAAGAATTTTTAAAAAAAAGTTTTTTTGTTTTTTTACATTTTAACTAGAATAACTTTTTAAATATTCTTAAAAATTCTTATAAGGATTACTCACTTGGTATTTTTGCTTTTAAAATGTTTCATGTTCCTTTTAGAGAAACTGAAATCATCTTCATAATGAACTTCATCTCTTGAAGACTTTATTTTTATTCTAGTTTCAAGTTCATTAAATATTTGTATGATCTAAACTTTCATGTATATTTTATGTTTCAGGAGCTTGCTAAGGACCTCCAGAAATATGTTGATGGTACCTGTAAGTATTATTTTGTCTACAGCATATTAAAAAAAATAATTATCCAAATTTGATTATACATTAAAAGAAATTCTTTTTCCAAATTTTCATTTTACCACCATTTTCACCAGGGCAATCTGATTAAAGAAATAAATAAATTTTGTAGTCATTTATTTTTTTTCTCTGTAAAAACTGTAATATAACCAATAATTGCTTTGTTTTCAGGGGAATAAGAGATTTCAAGTTATGACCTTTTATTTTTCTTTTCCTGATAACCTTTAATATCTGCTTGTATTTGTGGGGTTTGATGCATTCACACACGCACACACACACACACACACACACACACACATACATGGTGATTCAGCGTTCACGTGACAACTGAGTTTCCCGCCTAAACGCATGCTAATAAAAGCGGGAAACATCACGTGGTACGCTAGTTAGGATTTCGTCCCGGGGCGAGAGCAGACATGTCTCCCTAACTCACACAAACACACGCGCACTAATTGCGGGTAGCAATTAGTGGCGCAAATTTTTTTTATTCTTCTTCTCACTGACATTAACGCTATGCACATTAACTTTCATTCAAACTGGACTTTACATAAAATAACTTTCTACACATAAATTCACAATTTTTCCAACCTTCGTCCACTATAAATGGTGACCGCCGACGTGATGTCGATTCGGCGTAATTCAGTCCAGCATCGTTGGAAACGGGACTCAGCATTCTTCTTCGTCTATCAAGAACTACTATTCAACGTCGTTAGCTCCCAACTTTTTCCACAGGACTCTAAGATGGTGACCCCACACAGAATTTTTACAATCGCACACTAGACAGCACAACTGTCATCTCTCTCTCCCAGGTTTTCCAGAAAAAGAGTGGCACAACGTCGACTTAAAGACGTTTTTCAGCATTCAACGCAATGTCACTCAATCAGAACTCTAAGGAGATCGACAAGCCGAATTATTTATACTGGAGAATTGAGACCTCCAAAGAAAATTCGACATTAAACCCAGATATCTTTTTAGTTCTCTCAAACACGCGTCGACACTCGGTATCAACACAAGCTTCAATCGACCACTTTGCAAATCAAAGTTTATAACCAACTGTTAATTCTTCTAACGCCAACATAATCCACACGCACAGCAAAACACGGAAACTCTTACAAACGCAAGCAACTCAACGTGGAGCATTGGAATAAATTAGATTTTTAACAGCCATATCAACCACCGAGAATTTTCCAGAGCACGCCACATCCTGGCACTCTGACAGGGTTACACTGCTGCAAAATCCCTAGTCACGCGCACCACATTTCAGACTCTTTTTCTCTTCAGCCTACGAGAGACAACCAAAAAAGTTCACCTTTCACAAATTCACTCGTAATTAATGACGCCTTACAAACTTTAACTCAAGTGAGACCGATTTTCTCTACATGTACATTGGTCAACGTAAAATTTTTCTCACTCTTCCATATCACCATGTGCTTTTCGAGGATCCAATATGGCGGACCATCAGTCTAAGCAGTCATACGTTCCAGCAACCTTCTCCCACACCTATGAGCCACGTCCGTGCCACCCACCCTTTTTTTTCAGCAACCAGCCTTTTCTGTCATTTTTGGCATGACTACTACTACTACTACAAGCATCATCATCAACGTAATCAAACCTACATATTCACGGACATATTGAAAAAAGTATTTTTAATATTTGTTTCAATCTAAGGGGGGGTATTTGTGGGGTTTGATACATTCACACACACACACACACACACACACACACACACACACACACACACATACATGGTGATTCAGCGTTCACGTGACAACTGAGTTTCCCGCCTAAACGCATGCTGATAAAAGCGGGAAACATCACGTGGTACGCTAGTTAGGATTTCGTCCCGGGGCAAGAGCAGACATGTCTCCCTAACTCACACAAACACACACGCACTAATTGCAGGTAGCAATTAGTGGCGCACATTTTTTTAGTAAGTGGACCCTTCGTCTACTACATATTTATTACCATTATATTCACTACTAGTTATGTTAGTAACACTGGTTTGATTTCACTTAGAGTACTTATTTAAATTACTAACACAAACTGCAATGTATGTACATTTGAACTTTTTGTCATGGGATTTATTTGCAGTCTGTTATTGAATGTTAGTACATTATAGTAAAATAAACATTTGTTCACCTGATGTTATTCAGAAATTAGAAAGATAGGTACTTGTCCCCCACCTTTTTTTTTTTTTTTTGTAATTCTACTAATTTGTACTTGTTATGGTTTGACCCAATTCGCAAAATTGATATTCAGATGTTTAGTCATTGAGATAACGACTTGGGAAAGTGAGACAGGCCAAGAACTTTTCAGCATCCTATTATCTGCTAGAATTCATTTGCAATGTTTTTAAAAGTTCACATTTTTTTCTTTTACAGGTGAGATAAAAGATGTTCCTGCAGTGCTTCATGTTCCTGTGTTGAATCCGTACACATCTGCTGAGATTCTTCGTGTAGCTGTGGACATACAAAGAGGAACTTTTCTTACATCGGTGCCGTGTTCTGGTAAGTCATCAGAGCCTTGTCTCCTTATTTTTCACTTGTAAGGTTTGTCTATAATCAATATCTTTTACATTTTAGCATCATCGAATATGTACAAAATTTTTTTAATCATTTCATCCGAAGCAAGGCAATAAAAGCTGCTAAAATCAGAATTAAAGAAGCACTGAAGACAATAAAAGAACAAGATTCAAAAAGCCAGAAGATGACAATGTTGCATTTGAATTTTTGAAGTTCATAGTTGACAGAAAAATAAGAAATTGGAAGAGAGTTCTACAAGTGAGACATTCAGTGAAGAAACTATAAGCATAGAACTTACTAGCTATTTGAACAGTGAAATTATGAGATTTAGCTGTCAGTTTTGAGTCATTAGGATTCCAAGATTTCTTTGGACAAATGAACTCTTTGCGTTGCTGTTGTTACTATGACACTCATCTTGACATCACTAATATGGAACTTTGTTAGGGTCAACCCTTTTAAGAAGTTATTAATAAATGAAGCTTTGCTCATTTTAAACTAAATAATGTCCCTTATCTTATGATTCGAATCAGCATTTATATGAAGGAATTTTTCAGTGCACCCAGATTGCTATTGAATGTGACACATGGTCATTTTAAAGTGGGTTTAGTGGCAGTACCAATGTGAAAAATGTTCTCAAGTCCCCTCAGAAAGGAAGACCAATGAAGATATTCATGTTTTGTATGCAGAACAATACATGTTCAGTAGAGGGTTGCTATATAATTATAAATGTAGCTAGTTAATACCAACTGTTTTTTCAAAATTGGCAGTAAAAAGTAAAAGTGCTTAAAAGTATTTCAACTGTATTGCCCTGTCTAAATTCACCTTGGAAGTTAAAGAGGAGAAAAATCTTAGCTTGAGTATAAAGTGGAACATGATGAGAATAGTTAGTTACATAGGTGGTATGAAAATATATAGATTGTGCCAGGAAAAGAAGCTAGCAATTTTGATGCTTCCAAACTCTGATCAGCTCTAAAATAAAAGATCAGAGAGACTTTTGAGATGTCTACATGTCAAGAAATATCTATTGGCTAATATGTTACCAGAATAGTCAAACATCTGACTTCATTAACAAAAAGAAAAAAAAATTCCAAAGTATTTAAATAGAATGTTTTGGGTATCTATCAACTTAGAAAACTACATAATAATGAAAATTAATGGAAAAACATCACAAACTGCAGTAATCCACTTAACCAAAACAAATGGAGATAAATGCACTGGAAAAAACAAAAAAAAGAAATAGCTAACCTAATAGCAACAGAATTTCAAAGAAGCTTCTCAACAAATCACTAAACTTCCAAATTTAAAAAAAAACTTACATTCACTTCAAACAAGAAAGAATAATACAATATTCTCAGAACTAGAAGACTCCATAAACAAAAGTAAAAACTCATTATCAATTTTTAAAACCCTTGCTAGAAACTTCTCTATTAATACTTCTCCAGATCTTCAATGATATGTAGTATTTCAAACAAATTTCTGAAATTTTGGCTTGAGTCTGTCAACATTCCAATTCCTAAACCTGGCAAAGACCATTCCAACTCAACAAACTACTGACCTATTGCATTAACAAATTGCATTTGCAAGAGGATGGAGAGAATGGTAAATACTCGACTAATGTGTTACCTGGAAAGAAACAATCTCTTATCTAGCTGCCAAAGTGGATTTCAGAAAAACCAAGGAACCAATGATTGACCAATTTTTATGGCTAGAATCCTTTATTTGTGATGAATTTTGTTCAAGGTTGTCACATGGTATCAATATTCTTTGATCTTGAAAAAGTCTATGAAACCACATAGAAATATGGTATCGTAAAAGACATGCACAAGATGGGAATAAATATATTCATCCATAACTTCCTATTAAATCGAACATATAAGTATGAAATGAAGACACAATATCAGACACACAAGCAGGAAGCAGGAGTACCTCAAGGTAGCATTTTATCAGTTACTATTTATTTTAAAAACAAATAATGTATTATTAAAGCCATTAATACAAGAATTGAAAAATCCCTAAATATAGACGATTTCTCAATATTATACTCATCACCAAACATGCCTTCCCTTGAAAGATATGGACAAGTTTAAACAAGATAGAAAAATGGACAAATGAAAATGGATTCCATTTCTCTAAAACAAAACTGTTTGTATGCATTTCTGCAAAAAAATTGATCCAGAATTAAAATTAAATGGACTCTTAATTCCCATCGTCCAACAAATAAAATATCTAGGAATCATACTAGATAGCAAACTTAACTTTAAGGTGCGCAGTGATTTTAAACAAAAATACCAAAAAGCTCTGAATCTTTCAATGATGATATCAAAACTGAATTGTAGTGCTAACCAAAAAGTAATGTTCAGAATATGTAGATCACACAGATCAAATTTGACTATTCTTGTATTTTTTATAGTGCCACATGTAAATCCCATCCTAAAAACTGCAAACCATACAAAATCAAGGACTGAGATTAAGTCTCAGGTCCTCCCAGACCTCACCCATGCAAAGTCTATATAGAAGCCAATAAACCTCCTATGTCTCTGAGATGGCAAAATCTATGCTTGTGAACATCCCTCTGTGATGACACCCAAATCTTTTTGATATGCTGGCAAAACCAATGAAAAATTGGTCAAGTTCTTAAATCATTTTTATTTGTCATGATTTAAACTGATGTCAAGTAAATACATATAAATTATTTGTTGAATTTTGTATTGCAATATTCGTCTTTTGAGTCCAAAGTTGATTAGATTATTGTTAACATGTTCTAGCTAATCTATTTTATGTATACATTTTAAAGTGTACAATTCATATAGAAAGAGTGGGTTTCTTTACTTTGCCTAGGTAGTGTCAATCATTACTGTAAAACAATGGTGGCCATGGAATATATTGGGTGAAATATGGTGACAACAAAAGCAGCATAATGAATAAGAATATTATTTTGAACATTTCTTGCAATGATAATAGTTCATCTCAGAATTAGAGAATTGATAGAATATCCATTCTCTAATTATTCTTCAAAAGCTGAACAGTTTTTGAACTTAAAAATTTTTTTTTTTTCTATCAGTGTCACTAGTACAATTTAACCTGGTGAAGGAAATAGTTTAGTTTTAAATTCCAATCACCTGAAGAAGGCCGGAGCATACAACAGCCAAAATGTGAATATAGCAGCAAAGATGAGGACAACAATGTAAATAGTATAAATAAATACAATGCCTCATGTTAGAAATATAGACAAGTATAGCAGAAGTCTTTGATGAAATGACCTTGTTTGTAGATAAAAGCTTAAAAAGAACATTCCCAAGAAAGTTTTGTAAAAATTCTAAAATTCCAAATCTCTTTTCTCATATTTATATAATATGAGAGATTTTCACTTCAAAAGCTGCCACTGAATAAAAGAGGGAACAGTTTACATGTAAGCATGTCAAGGTAAGCCTTTAGAAAAATATGTTGTGAGAGTAAATAAACATTGTGGCAGAATCAACCATAGGTTTCTTTACTACTACATATTGATTACTAATAATGAATCTTACCAAAAAGCACAGTATCTTTATTAATTCTTGATTACCTGGCCCTGGAGACATCAGTTACTGTTTAATAAAAAAAAAAAGATAGGATATCTAGGAAATGTTTATATTAATCTTATTCTAATTCAGCACGTCCCTCTTTTAATTTTTTAGCTAGCACATTATGCTCTATTCATAAATAAGAGATTATTCTGTTTTGATAGTGGGGAAAGACGTATCAGAGACGCTACTTGGTTTCAGAGAATAAATGATTAAAGAACGAAGGGAAGATAAGTGTTTAATGTCTGTTTCAGTGAAATGAAAAAAGTTGCCAATGTAAAATCTGTTCATTTGTTTCCCATGATTTATAATTGTTATTGAAATATTTTATTAAAGTTGTTAAGCTCAAATATTTAACATAAAAAGACAATACTTGATTTTGGTAAGAATATCAAAGCAAGAAATAATAAAGAGAAATAAGTCTTTAGAATAATACCCTATTACAATAAATAAAATAACATTGGCTGCTGAATTATTTTTTAAAATTATTATTAAGAGAAATGTTTATAAGATAGGGATTTAGCTAGAAATAAATAAATAAGGAAATATAAAAATATTTAACATCTCCAGCCAATACCTCAGAAATAATATACTATTCTATTTTGATTATGGGGGGATACTTGATTTCATTGAGAAAATGGATGAAAGTAAGAATGAATGAATGAATGAAGGGAAGATGAAAGTAGTTGGTTTATTTCAGTGAAATGAAGAAAGTTGTCATTTGTAAATCTTTTCATTTCTACCCATTTTTTTAAAATAACAACCAGCATTTGTATTTATGATTGCTACCTCAATATTTTGTTAAAGTTATAAGCTCAAATATTTAATGATGCAATAAGAGAAATTTTACGGATATTTTATTGTCAGAGAACTTGCTATGAGTTTATTCAATACATCATGAGCTTAAGAATTAAGATTCGTCAGAAAATTCAAATAGAAGAACCGTGAAATTTACTATGACATTCTCACACAGAGTTCATTACGGCATCATTCTCCTTCCTCCCAATACTACACTTGGCACAGACATCAAAGGACTTAACTGCAGTTGCAAATATCAGTCAACCTCTTCCATTCACCAATACACACCTTTCTACAAAGAAAGATTGACCTTCATAAGACATTGCCTAAGCCACTTTTATTTTACTTAACTGTTTGTAGTCTACGGTAAGGTAATTAATTTTGATTTCAAATTTCATCATCTTACCTCTCTTCTCGCTAATGAGGACTATGTTTCTTGTTATTATACACGTCTGTTTCCACCGATTACCATCACAAGTAATCCCCCTCCTTTTTATTGTTTAATCTCAATGTGAAATCGTGATTGTATAGATTGTGTTTTTTCATGCATTGGGTTAAATATCTTGTAAAAATGTAGTTGTGCTAAAATGTCGTAGATACATATTTGTAATAAAATATTGTGTTAATAATGTAAATTCAAACTTTTTTTTTTTGGCAATTTATCTTTCATTAAATTATCTTCTGATTAATGTAAGCTTTTTTGTTGGTATTTCAGATCATCCGGTAATACAGGAAATTGAAGAAAATTTAAATGGAGACAAAAGAAACATTGATAAACAAATAGCTAAACTCAGGTAAGTAAGAATATTTGTTAATCTCTCAATAAAACAGACTTTTTAAGATATAGCCAGTGTTAAGTATCCAATCATGATATTTATAAATTTCTCTAAGATGGCTTTTCAATGTGTTTTATATACTGGAAAATTCTTTCCATGAAATCTCTGCTAATTCTTGTACATTTTTGTTCATATATTTTTTGTAAAAGGTGTGAACTTGCTTTGCTACGATGTGAAAAGTCGGTACAACAACTGCCTGCTAGCAGCCATCGCCAACTACCATTCATCAACCTCAGTGGTAACCCCCTTGAAAATCTATCCAAATATAAGCTGTTTGTCAGAGTCCCAAAACAAACAAATTTTGCTGTAGTAAGTAATTTATAAGTTAGTTTTGGATATGAATATTCTCAAAATTTGTGCAAGATGTAATCAATATTATATTCATAAATGTCATTAAATTAACTACACTCATCTCACTTTATGGTACTTAAAATAATGATTTGCTATGAACATTTCTACTAACTTCCATTTTGAAACAATAAATGTGCAAACAGATATGTGGTTAGGTTATCAATATGGCTAGTAGAATTCAAATTCTGGCTTATTTTGTTGTATTCACTATTGTACTAATGACCTTGAGTAACCTCTCTTCTACCTTTCTCAAGAAGTTTTGGCAATTCGCAAGTAATAAAGAAAAGGAATGTGGTGAGTCATGACCAATTATGTCTTGAATGGACATGGCATTTAAAAAAAATGTAAAATTTAAAAATTTGTGTTAACTTCAATATTCATTTGTAGATAAGGTACTTTGAGATATATATATATATATATATATATATATATATATATATATATATATAGGTCGTGTAATAACTCGTTTACAGATGAAAAATATTCAAAATTTCTACAATATAATTGTATTGAACAATTTTTAATACAACTATGTACTGGTTTAATTTAATTATGACCAAAAACTAAGTAATTAAATAATTATATATGTGTGTTTCGAATATCATTCTTGGTAGACAGTAAAAGTCTTTTTTTTTTTTTTTCTTATTTTTTCAGAAAATGAATTTAGTTTCCTCAGCAATCTTTATTCTATTGACCAAATATAATCAGTAAAAACTTTAGAAATGTTTAATTCTTTATCTCTTTGAATAATATCTAGTTTAGTCTGTTGACTAAAGAATGAGATTCAACCAATGTCTTAGATGATGGTTAACTATAAATTGAATTACCATTGGCTAAAAGTTTAATAATTTTCGGCAAATATTTTTTTGTTAGAAATACAATTTCCTTTCTTTTTTTTTCTTTTAGATTGTTGAAGTTGATGATATGCCGCCTAAATCCTTTGTTTATAAATATTACCTGCTTGAAATGGTTGCTGCCAGTGCAGAGACAAGTGACAACACTCTTGTGGAAGACACTAGCCCTGTAAAACCATTCCTTAGAGCTAAACATTTGACACCAATAAATATCTTCTCTCTAACACATGGCCCCTATGCAACTGTCTTTTGTAAGTATTTATTTATATGCTTATATCAGTTTTAGGATTCTCTCATTTAATAATCTGATTGTTTTTGGTTATTATGAGAGGGTGCTGAAAAGTTGTTGACTCAACCCACATCCCAAAATCTTATCAAATGGCCAAACACCAGATTTTATTTTATCTCAAATCCTTTCTTGTTTGAGCCGTGAACTTTTCAGCACCAACTCATATTAAGCTAAACATCATTATTAGGGCTAAGAATTTTTTGAATACCTTTTTTGTTAAATGAATATTTGTTCAGGAAATTTTGAACTTGAATAAATTTCAATCTTTTTAAACATTGTTATCTTCCTTGTTATAAAGTATTTTATTTTAATTGTAACTTTATATGAGATTGAATAATAAGAGAACTTCTTCTGTTATGGCTAAATATTTCGTTTCTACTTCAGCTGAAACAGATGAAACTGAATTGGACAGCTTATCGAGGAAGCGAAAGGTATGCTTTTACTTATTTTCAGGATTTTTATAAAATATTTATCTAATAAATGTGTGTGTAGGCTACCAGTCATTGGCATGAAAAGTGGGATTAGTGATCAGAGTTTAAATTCTGGTTAATACTCACCCTTGGGCATAGCATGAATCTGGACTTGAGTGGTAACCACTCTAAGAGAAGGAAACTGGAAACCACTCCATTATCATTCTCAATAATGCATAGCAATTCATGGATAATAAGGAATAGAAATTTCTGGTGAACCATGATCTAATATTAAAACTGTTACGTGTTAAGTTTAACAAGAAAAAAACTGATTGACCAAAACTCAGAGTTAAATCACAGACAAATATTTAATTTACGATAAACGCAAAATGATATATATATACAAAATTTACAATTTTTTGCATTCAAAACAGAAAACAGTTTACTACTGACAGTGACTAGTAAGTGTTATGAAGAGGAAGGAAGGTGTCAAATATCTTTGGCAAAGAAGTTTAAGTTCTATACTTTTAGGAAATCCTCAAATGTGTATATAACGAATAATTATTAGTTTGGTCAATGAAAGAGTCAAAAATATCTATTTACCCTTTTAGTTCCATGAGGTTCTCTTTCAGGTTTTAGTTAACTGGCAACTTTTCTTAGAGATTCTTTCAGCTGGATGCACAGATCCACAAATCGTGCCGGAGTTGATAATGTCAGCAAATCCTGTTAACAACTCTACTCTCTTCTCAAAACCTATTTTTATAGGGGTTAACACCTAATTTGTATGTTTCTAGAACATTTTGAATTCTCTTGGACATTCTAGCATCTTCCAAATGTTCTATTCCTAATTTCTTTATTTTTATGACTACTTCATGAATTAAAACTGTTTTGTAATAACAAGTAGGACTCAATAGAATCCCTTACTACAACTTTTTAGACATTATTATTATTATTTTTATATATAAACGCACCCTCATAACAAAACTAATAAATGCTAACCTTGTTTTTATGTATGTGAAAGTTTAATTTTTTAAGGAATAATGTGTTTATTGTACAGTAGATAATAAAACAAGTTTCACCGTTGTTTCTCTTCTAAGAAACAGAAGTTATGACACTACTATTATTTTAACTACCTTCACTCCTCAGCAATATTTATCATTTAAAAAAGTGATGATTAAAATTTTAAAACCTAAATGTATGATGAAAGTGAATTTATATATTTCTTTTTGTTCTTGAAATTTTATAACAAAAATATTAAACCCTATTTATTAGATTGTTTATTTACAGGAATAATTTTATATTTATAACATTCTAAAGACTAATATAATTAAAATTAATGCAATGCAATATTTATCATTTACCAATTTATAAAGAAATCCTTAGTATTTACCATTTTATAAAGTTTGTAATGAATTGGCTGATGTTTTGCTAACCATTTCAACAAACAATCTGTGTTTAATATATTTGTTGTCCATTTTCAAGAAGAAAAAAATATATATAAATTCACTTTCATATGTTTAGATTTTATTACAATTTTAATCATTGCTTTTAAAACAAAGATTACTGAAGAATGAAGGTTTATATTAATGGTATCATTATGGGAAAAACTGTCCTTTTCACTCTAGTCTTTTGGCGGGCATGAAGGTCCAAAGTTTGCTCATGTATTTTTGATTTTTGTCAAATTTTTAGTTTTAACTCACCCTATTGTTTGTTTGTGTGGTTAGCAGAATAAAGTAGATTTTTATATTGTTTGTTTTTCATTCATTAAGTGGACCTCATGTATTTGTCCTTCACACAGCATTTGTGAGTATAATTTTTGTGTGTTTATATATCACAATTTTAGTTGTTCTATGTGGGATTTGGTTGAAAAATAACACAAAAATAAAAATTACTTGTCAGGGATAAATTTTTAATCAGATTGAAAATTTAGTCCTTTTGAGTGAAGACATTATAGTGATGCCTTCATGAAACTTCAAAGTCGGTATAACTCTTCTCACTTAAGTGGCAAACTTCTCTGCATTAATCCTATTGATATTGAGCACTTTATGACAAAATACCTGCTTACCAAATTATCATTAAGTATTGAACACTTTTTAATACAACTGTGTACTAGTCTAATTTAATTATGACCAAAAACTAAATAATATATATATAATGGCTGGCCACTCATATTTCAGAATACTTGTCTACCAAGGCAGCTAGCTCATTCTCATTACAGACGCCTGCTCAGGCACACTTGTATTTGTTCAACACCCACATAGCCCACCTGTGGATTATACTGCAACTATGCTGAGCAGACCTTAGTTTCTGGGAGAGAGAGAGCGTGTTATCTAGTGTGAACAACAGTCTGAACAAAGCCAAGATGCTCAAATCTTCGGTCACAATGACTTGTGATTTTGAGCTGACCCAACCATCGACAGCTCCTCAAAGAGAGGCGTCTACCCAATTTCACTCACAAGGTTTGGGTCAACCTGTGGTATGGTTTTCAGGCACTTTCTAAAGGTGCTGCACACTGGAATCGCCTCCTCCAGACTGATACGAAGAAGTCACCTTCCTGACAAATTGACCATGGTGAGATTCAAACGCAGGCTTCGTGGTCAGAAAGCGAATGTTCTGACCACTCTGCCATGTGCCCATATATATATATAATCCACATACAAGCCTGTTTTGCTGTATCACAGCTGATCAGTGAGGCTAGACATATCCACTTGCTTCTGGCCGAGATTGAAACTTGACTGATTTGGTGTCAGTTGGAGTTGCTACCTGCTAAGCCATAGGCGCATGGAATCAGAGAAGGGAAATTTTAACGCGTTGTATATAAGCGGTGTATACACATGCCAGTCACCGAAAGAACTCGATTCATTTCTGAAGAGTCACGCATATATTGCAGAAGTGTAAACTGTTTTTACAATTTTCTTCTTTATATATATATATATATACACACACACACACACAATTTTGTACCATTTATTAAATTCTCGTCAAAATTTGATTCATTATTTAATCTCTGATTAAATTTTGACTTCATTTACTTTTTTATTTAAAAAAATCTTTTCTGATATTTCAGCAGTAATTTATTTAAAATTGTCATAGATTGTTGCAGAGACTTGGTTTTGATCTCTAATCTTTTTATTTGGTTCTTTTTAATATTTTTAGCTGTTATTAGGTGATCAAGATGGAAGTCCACCAAAAATCAGAAAGGAGTCTCCATATTTTGTATCTCCTTTAGCATTCCTTTTGGCTCATTGTGAAGAAAAACTTCCATTTGTTGCACTTACAGAAGAAGTAAGAATTATTTTCTTTTGTTTGTTGAAATTCTGTTTACAAATTAAAATGTATGTTTTTTAAAAGTTTTGTATTTTATGTTTAGTTAAAAAAAAATTTTTTTAAATTTTTTAATCATTTGCTTTGTTTATTTTTAAAAATCTTTATTTTTCATGTTTAATTTTAAAATCTTTTTAATTGTTATGTTCATTATAAAAAAAATCTTTTTGTCTATTTCAGCTTACCAAACATGGTATTTCCCATCAAGGTGTCCAGGTAGATGGAGAAGGCAGTTGCATGACTCTGAATATCATGGAGTTAGTAATATTTTCATTATTGCTTTATTGATTAAAGTTTTTTTAATTTTTCAGTTTTAGAAGAAATTTATTGCTATTATAATTCTTTTCTTATTGTAACTATTATAATTCATTATTCAAATTAATTTTCATTAAGGATGAAAAATTTAATGAAATTATTCAAATATCAAAATCTGGTATTAATATCTAAATCTTTCATCAGCTTCTCTTTAAGTACCATGTCGTTTTTAAGTTTTAGATGATTATGGCTCTTCATGACTTTCTTTTCTTCAATATCTGCATAATCTGTTACCCTGATTGCTGGAAAAGGATAATATAGTTTATTCCTGTTACCTTCTCCATTTTCATTTGTATCTTTCCAAAAGAAAATATTTCACTTTATTTTATGTATTTTTATAATTTATCAAAAACATTGCTTCTGAATGTGTTGTATGAAATAATTTTAGTCACAAATTCAATATTGTTAGCAATTATATTTGACCAACTTTAAGGCACATCACAGTCTGTCATTAATGTGGATGTAATATGTAGGATATGCATTCCGGTTCAGTGGATGTTAGCTCAGAATGAGAAGTTAGAGAGCCAAGTTTGAATTCCAGTCGAATTCATTTCATTCATTTTTCTCCAGCTATGGGTTGAATAACAGGACAGATTAGGTTCTATAGCCTTGGTTGGCAACTGATCTACTGCAGAAATGGCAGCCTATAGCATGAAAACCTTCTGTCATGTCTCGAAAGAAACATGACCGCTTAAATGTGTATCATGTATGGCAATTAACTGACTGATTACATAGGTAAATCTACTTAAATATGTAATATGTAGATAAATCAGTTTGAATAGATCATATCTTGTTGAAACACCCATTCTTGTCTGATCACTGATGTTAAGCAATATTTAATCTAGTCAGTATCTAGGTAAGTGACCACTTCGGAATAAATACCAGGTACTGTAAGCTTGGATGTCTGGCTGGTGTAATGGCTAAGATTGAGACATTAGAGTTCGTAGTTTTTTAAATATATCTTTTCACCCCAAGCAAAGCAATAAAGGCACTAAGATACATGGAAAGCAAGAAGTGGCAAAGCATTTGTTATAGAGTTTAGAAAGAATTTCTTAAAGACTATTGCAAGAAAAACATCAAGTTCACATATTTTGTGAGGATCCAGTTTATAGATGATAGCAGAAACCATGGTTTGCATTATATGCATATCACTCAATAGAGATTCAGTTCTAAGTGGACTGTCAGGCAAAGATACTCTAGATGAGTCAGTTTGAAGAGAATTGAAGTTTGAATTCCTGTTTGGTTCGTTGCATCTATTTATTCACAAATACTTGTGAGTCATCATGAATTGAAGAGCAATATGAATGCCCAAGTGTGTCACATTCACTCATTACAATACGCATTGGACCAGTATGATTCATTCCTCCTCCTCATGAATTTGGGAAAAGTATGTGCCCTAAAAAGAACCTTCAGAGGCTGAGATGACCTTTGTTAGGTTGTAACAGTTGAATTGAAAAATATTAATTTTGTATCATTTTAGAAAAAGTGGTTCTGTTTATCATATTGATACAGTATCAAGTTGATCACTGATTTTTAAGTTATTGACCTAACACTAAGTTTTAACTTTATTAAAACATTTTATTAATTTAAGTACATTTTTGCTCTTTAATTAAAAACATGACTGCTCATTATTTAAAACAAAAAATCTTTTTGTAATCTCCTTAAAAAAAAAATGCCTGTTTTCATTAGCAAAAGAGTTGAGGCCAACTCTGTAAGTCAGGGATTGTTTTGACAATGCATCAGTATTGTAAAGAGAGCCCTCCCACTTCTAAAATGATAACATATTTTATAATCCTGACAAATGTTGCATCCTAAGGAACATCAGAAGAACACTAATTTATAAAATTGATTTTCTTCCTCAAAATTTTCTCTCTCTTTCATCATTGAACCAGTCTATTTAAGTAATGTCTATAGGTTGTGGATGTGCGTTGTGGTGCAGTGGATATCGACTCGGAACGAGATATCAGGGTGCTAAGTTTGAATTCCAGTTGAATTCTTTGCATTCACTTACACACAAAAGGGAAAGGTATTAATCTGTCTCTTCCCTCCAGTTATGGGTTAAATAATAGGACAAACTGGGTTCTATAGCCTTGCCTGGCAATCAGTCTACCGCAGAATGCAATGGCAACCTACTGCAGGATAATCTTTTGCCCAGTCAGTCATGTCTCTTTCGAGACATGATCACCTAAAATGTTTATCACGTATGTCACTTAACTGAATTATTTTAATGAATTTTTCTTTATGGTGCCTAGATTTTATGAATTTAAGTGCAGTACTAGAGTGATGTGCATTGTGTTGCAGTGGACATCAGCTTCAAATTCGAAATCAGAGAGCTGTGTTTGAGCAAATACCCATGGGAAAGGTATTAATCTGTTGCTTCTCCCTCCAACTATGGGTTAAATAGCAGGACATATTAGGTTCTATAGCCTTGGTTTGCAATCAGTCTACTGCAGAAAGTAATGGAAACCTACTGTGAGCAAAACTTCTGCCTAGTCAGTCATGTCTCAAAAGAGACATGATAGATAGCCCAAGCATGTATCATATGGTACTTAGAAGACAGACTAAACTGGTAGCAAGGTCTCATTGTTTTGAATTTTTTGCATTCACTTATGCACAAATACCCTTGGGAAAGGTATTAATCTGTCTCTTCCCTCCAGCTATGGGTTAAATAATAGGACAGATTGGGTTCTATAGTCTTGGCTGGCAATCATTCTACCGCAGAAAGCAATGGCAACCTACTGCAGAATAATCGCTTAATATGGCACTTAACTGACTAAATATAGGTTGTATGTTGTATCACTACTATTTTGATTTGTTTTCTAAATTTTAATTTTTAATAGATTTAAATGTTAGAAATTTAACATTTATTATAATTTTGTTAGATATGTCTAAAATAATCTAAGATTTAAATGTTTTGATTCTTATCACATTTTCTTTCCTTACAGTTTGCCTGATTGTGAAGGTTGCAGTTTGAGCAATATGCAAACTCTCAAGAATAATCTACTGACTTGCAAGTTTAGGATACAAGTACGTCCAACAAGAAATTGGATTGTGGAGGTAAGTTATAATAAAGTGTTATCATTTTTCGATGTGTAATAAATTTGTCAAGCATCACATTCTTAATGAAATAATCAAAATAAAACTTCTTTTAGTTATACAGGGTGTGAAAAAAATACCTCCTGCATATTGTTAAGACATTAGTGACAGTGATGTCTTCATCTAGGTAATGTCTTACTATTATATGGATGGTATATGTAGGAGCTAATTTTGTCGCACTCTGTACATATATGAATATTGTCTGATTTTGGTTTCATAATCATGTGTTTATTGATGAAAATATTTGAAACAATTTTCTGATTGGGCTGCTTAAAGATTTGCATAAATTTTGGATGCCATGTCCTTAATATCACTATTAGTTGATCCTAATTTGGTTCTATCAGATTCAATTGTTTTTACAGCATATTAATGCAACATATATGCTCTTTCCAAAAAAACAAATTATTGTTCAATATGTGTTTATTATTGACTTACAAATCAGTTTCTATCACTTAACTAGTTTGGTAAAATTTATTACTTTTTTGTGGATAGTGTTTATTAAAAGAAATGACATATTTCTTTTTATTTCCAGTTTGTTTTTACTAACTGTCCCTTAAAAAGCACCAGTCAGAAAGAACAAGGTAAATGAAGTATTGTTTTTTTGTTATAATTAAATTAAATATTATTTTAACTGCCCTAATTCATGTGCTATACATTTTGCATTACATGCATATAAATATCTGGTAAAAGATAAAATTACATATTCTATGAAATGAAACATAAAATTTGCATTTAATAATCTAAATGCTTTATAAACAAACTTGATCATCAATAAGACAAAAAAGGATTTACTTTTTCATTTTCTTTAATAAACTACTGTATTAGATCTAACATCTGATGGTAACTATAACTATATACTAGTGAATAAACTTTTTGGTCATTTTCTTTGAGAATAAGATAAAAAAAAAATGAGTTTTTTGTTGTTGGAAAGAAAACAACAAAGATTTTGCTGTCTAAAAAATAAATCAAAAATACTTTTACTGATTTTAATGTAGAATTTTACTGTTTTAATGTCAGTGTTTACATGTCAACACTAATCAATCATTGATATCTTTGAAGTTTACCAATTTAAAATGTAAAATATTCAAACTTTTGAGAATGTGTAGGAGGTGTAAATGGATAACAGCCACAAATGAGTAATCATAGAACTAAGTTCGAATTCTGGTTGGGTTTGTTACATTCACTTACATGTAAATACCCTTGGTAAAGGTATGAATCCATCTCTTCAAGTTATGAGTTAAATAGGATTTATATCTGGATGGGCATTGTGTTGCAGTGGATATTGGCCTAGAACAAGAAATTGGAGAGCAGAGTTTGAATTCCAGTTGAATTTGTTGCATTCACTTATGTGCAAATATCCTTGGGAGAAGTATTAATCTGTCTCTTCTCCTGCCATCTATGGGTTAAATAGCCAGATAGATTAGGTTCTATAGCCTTGGATGGCAACCAGTCTGTTGCAGAAAGTAATGGCAACTTACTGCGAGAATTTTCTACCCAGTTATGTTTATTTTGAGACATGATCGCCCGAGTGTGTATAACGTATGGCACTTAACTGACTGATCTGGAAAAATTAATATTTCCAAAGAATTGTTAATATGATATACACTTGCAAAATAAGGATTATTCTTACAATCCAAAATTTGTTTTGATTTGAAATAACCTACAAAGGTTTGATAAGTCATAAAGATATAATCAAGCAATAGTTAAACTTTTACAATTAAAGATCTATCCGAAGTAATTGTCAGATGAAGATGAAATATATTTTTTATGGTTATTCAACTATATTTAAAAAAAAAAGGGAATTTTAATTTCTTTTTTTAAAAGAAGGATACTATATTAATTATCAATATAATTTAAAGGCTAAACTGAGTGTCATACATCATATTATGCTGTTGTCACATTGTTTCACATGTGAAACTTACAGTTAAACAATGTTTTAATTACATTTTTTATGGCAGACAAAATGTTATAATTATATTTGTTTGTATTGTTTTGTTTTAGCAAGCCATCTGTCTAAAAAAAAAAAAAAATTCCAAAAAATAGCTTGAACCAGTCTGCTGTTTTGGTATCTTGATGTTTTATACAAAACCTTGAAATATTGTAGTTCTGTTGTGAAAGAAATATAATTTCACAAGATTGTAAAAGGGAAATCATTATTTTCATACTATCATTTGTATCTCATCCCACCAAAAAATAGAACTGTATTATTTGTTGGTAATCACAAAAATGAAATAAATTACTTATACCATCCTGGAACTTTAGTCACTTATTTCATTTTTATATTAATGAAGAACACCTATAATCTCAGGTATACTCTAAAATTTATTTAAAGTTTAAAAATCTACTTGAAAGCATAGCAGTAATAGAATTTTGAGTTTTTATGTAAAAGAATTGTGACTTGTTTCTGCAATATATGAAGGATAAATCAAGCAGAATAAATCTTTCAATTTGTAAAAAGAAAAATGTGTATGCTGAGTTACTATTGATATGTCCAAATCATTCTACTTTTAATGAATTAATAAAAAGGCCTACAAATATATTTCATCATTACATGACATATTCAATTACTGATAGTTTTATTAAAAAGATAACACAGATTCAGCATGATTATGAGAAACTGAAGCAATAATTTTGAATGATGTTGAATTTATTGAAATATTCCAAATGTCTCTTAAAAAAGATATTTTTTTTCATAAATCTAAAGTATACTTTAACCCTTTGTTGCATATTGATTACAATTGTAACCAAAATATGCAACAAAGGGTTAACAAGTGAAAAGTAGTTAAGAAGAGCAAAGGTTTTCTTTTTTTTAGTTTTCAAAGTAAACATATCTAGCAAACTTGGACCTTTGTGTCTTTAAAAATATGAAGTGTCATTGACAGTTATTATTCTAACTACCTTTGTTCCTTGATTGTTTTAAAAAGTGATGATTGCAATTGTAATAAAACCTAAAGTTATGAAAGAATTTATACATTTTCTGTGTTTTTGAGAAATGACAACAAAAATAATAAACACTACTTATTCATTGGATTGTTTATTGGAATGATTGGCAAAACACTGGCTAATTGCCAATCAATTTGAAGAACCAAATAAACAGTGTTTAGTTTTTATGATGCCAATTCTCAAGTACAAAAACAAAGTGTGGATTCACTTCTCTCATCTGTATAGATCTTATTACAATTCTAATCATCGCTTTTTGAAATAATAAACCAAGAAGTGTAAGTAGTTAAATTAACAGTAATATCAAAAGAAAAATCATCCTTTTGACACTTTAGGGGTGGGTAGGCATAAATGTCCAAGTTTACCACATTCATAAGGGTTTTTTTAGTATCCGTTTTTTCTTTAAGGTAAACAATTCCTGTTTTCTACAGGGAATTATTTAAGATATAAGCAAATCAATCTTAACAATTTTCTAAGAAAACTATTCAGATAAAAAAACTAAATCATTGAATATTTACAAAGGAAGCCCTAAATATAATTGTTGTAATTTATTAAATATTGTTATAGCTAGTTCTACATAGTGTATGCCATTTTTGTAACAATTTTTAAATATGTGTAGAAATTTTTATCGAATCTTATTAATTAACTTTTCTACAAACTTGATTTTCTTTCTGTTTATTTTTGTGTGTTTCTTTGGCACCAAAGGTGTTGGATTCAAACTCCTCTTTCTTGAAGCCACAGGTTTATTTCCAATTGAAAATTGATATATCAAGAGTTCATTTATCACATAAGTAATAATTATTTTTCATATTACATAATTTGTACTCGGTTGTCTAAGCAGTACTTATTGTTGTTAATATTTATAATGATCGGAAAATATTTCAAATTTATGATTTTTAACATGAAACTATACTTATTACAACCAATGATAATATTGACTGATTTTTTTTTTTCATAAATATATTTAATATTTCCAATTTACCAAAATAATTTTTGTCTTTTAAAATCTTGAATTTTCTACTTCTAGGTCCAGTTCAACGAGTATATTTCTCATTTGACCTAAATACTGACCAAGCTAGTAAGACTGTTCAAGATCTTCTTGATGAGTGGACCATGGTAGCTAATCTCTATAATGCTGTCACTAATTTCTCACATTTCTTTAATGGTAAGTATCCATTTTAAAATAAAAATAATTATCATTATGATAAGAGCGTCATCATTACAGTGAAATGGCTATAAATTAAATTTGATTTGTTTAAATCTGACGTTAAAGATAAGACTCAAAAGTAGAACGATTTTAAGTTAGATTGTTCCTTACTTTTTATTTTTATTGTATCTACTTTTTTTTTTATTATGAAAATATATATTGTTGCAGTAATCAAAAGTCAATAATTTTGTAAAGATGGACTTATTTCAGAGCTAAATTTTTTTTACATTATATAAAACTTCTTTGAAGATCTTAGCTGAAAATTATATTAGAATCATCTAAATTCTCACTCTATATACTGCACATATCTAATTAGTGTATATGTAATTAGCTGCTATTTAAAATCTAGTTGCATAATCATCACTATTTTTTTCATTAGTTTTTTTAGCAAATATCTGTTGAGCTTATTTTACTGTCTAAATAATTTGTGTAAGATTTACAATTGAGACCTGCAAAAAATTAGGAATGTTCTGATTTATTATTAGTTTTACTTTGAGTTGACTTCATGGTGATTACTCAGAAATAACCATGTAATTAAAGCTGAGGTTGTCTTAAATATATACAGTCAAAAGAAGACCAATGAAGTTGCCATATATCTTTATGAATAACTGGAAATAGTGGTATAAGACAAACATTTAATAAATCTTTAGTAAATATCAATGTTTGCATCTGCTTGATAGAAAAAAAAATAAATTCAAAACCTAACTTTTCTCTGTACATGTTGCGGAAAAATAAATGTAAATTGTAAAAATTTATTAAAAAGAAATTTTTAACCATGTTTATCATGTGTTTTTATATGTTAATGAAATTTTAATACTTTTAACTTTTTGAAAAAAGCATAAAAGTTGATTTAATTTTGTTATTTTTTTTGTTGTTCTTTCAGACAAAAGAACTGGTATTCAGGAGCTTATTGAAGTGAGATCATACAACTACAAAAAACTCACTATTGTTTATGGAGCTACTCGTACAAGTTTGGTGAGTCTATTATGTGATCTGTTATATCTAACTTCATTGACTTTTAAAAAAATTTCTGCTACAACATAAGATCTGACATTCAAGATCTTTAACATTTCTGTCATGTATTTGGTGGGGGTGGTTGGGCTTATTTTTGAGTGTGCTGAAACTGAAATGACCACACAACCTTTTTGGTTTCATTAATACCACAGACATTGGAGTGAAATTAAATTGTTACCAAAAAAGGAAGATTTTATTTTAACATAGATCTGATAAAGTACTTACATCCCCATGATTATATAAAAATTATTTGGATTTTGAGCATAGTTTGATAACCTACACTTTTCAGCCCTGGTAGAAGAAATTATATTAGAATTGTGCTAATTTTTTTTTACAAATTTGCAAATGATAAATGCATCTCAGTGATACATATAATGGATATTATTTTAAAATGCCTTGTATGATACACAAATGAAAATTGATAATAATATTTTAATCTGTTTCTTTTCTATAAAAACCTTTCAAGAACATCTCTTCATAATTTTACATTTGCATTTAAAAATTTTCACTTCCCAACAAAATTATGTTTTACCTCATCTGTTGTGCATGGTGATCATTTACTAAGATTTTTTTTTTACCTGATGATGTTTTTGTAGTCAAGGCATTATGGTTAATTGACAAATGAATGTAGAAAAAATGTTCTACTAAATTCTATTAGAGAATTTTGTAACAAATTTAATAAATGATAACGTATTTAAATCTTTATTGATATTTGATTGCTTTTTTCTTTTACTTAAAAGACATTGTTGTTTTAATTATACTACATGAAGTAGATAAACAGTAAGTATATGACTGTCCATTTTTAAAGTCAGATAATTTTTGTTTGGTTTAGAAATGGAGTCATAAATTTACAATTTGTTTAATATTTGAATAATTAATAAATATTAAAAAGGAATCAAAAGAATTTGTTTTGTATTGTTGACACCAAGTGAACTATCTTGAAGCGAATTTATAATTTTTCTTGATAATTAATAAAATATATAAGAGAAGAAACAGAACTTTGTGTATAATTTGGTTTTGTTGATGCAAAATCTTCCAGCAGTTTTGACAGAATTTTTTATATAAATTCATAGCATTTAATCATTAAAGTATTTTCTCTGGCATTCTATCCCCTTAAGCCATTTTCAGGAAAATTTCATCATAAAATTAAGATTCCAATTTTGATTTGAATTTTTATAGAAATGTTTTCAGTTATCTTGAATTTGTTGGAGCCACTAATTAAGTCAGGAAAATATTTTTAGATTTTAAGAACTTATTTTATTTATTTTAGATGATAATGGTTTAGTGGTACAATTCTTACTAATTAACCCAAAACTTGGGGTTGGGAAAGAGGTAGATTCATACATTTCTCAAGGGTCTTTGAGCATAAGTGAATATACTGACTCCAACATGAATTTGAACTTGGCTCTTTCATTAACAGTTCTGAATCATTATTCATTACACCACCTGCACATCCAAGTGATCACTAATCTAGATACTGACTGGGCTTGATGTTGCTTAACTTTGGTGCTTGCATGGGAACTGGTGTTTCAACATGATGTGGCTATAAGCCCGACTAATTAGATAGAAGAGGAAACAAGTGGTAGTCTAAAGGTGTTGGTGAATATGCTGCAATTGGAAGAACTTCCCAAATAAACTCTTGGATAATTTGCCAAATTGTCATACAGCAAGATCATTGATTAACTTCCTTTCCGTGGAAAAGATTTTTTTGTGTTACAATGCATCTGAAATGAGCCAATTGTGCAGTAACAGTTTTTTCAAATTCCAGCAATTCCTTTGAGTCGTTGCATTGATTACTGAAGTACTGCTAGTAATATTGAAGGCTCTCATGGATCTAGCAAAAAGATTTTCTTTTCATTCTCAATGACTATTTTCTCCAAAAGAAGCTTTTCTTCCATTAGTGTTGAACAGAAAGAGGAGGACAAATAACTGATGTTCGTTTTTATAAGTTCATGTGAAACTAATATTCCTTCCTAGCTTTTGAATTTTTCCTCTGTAAATGACACACTATAGTTGATTAATTACACAAGTAAAAAAGACCTGAGTAAACTTCAAAGTTACTTCTAAGATTTCCCTAACATTATACAAAATATTGTGCTGGGAACTTTTGTAGCAAACTCAGAGCTCATTGAATTAGTTTTATTCTCTACTTCATCATTTTTGAGATGAGCTATTGTCAGTATACTTTACTTATTTCAAAATATTGTTCACGTATTGATTATTAGAGAATAGACATTTCAGTCAAGTACCCTCTAGCCATCATCAGGTGTCTGTTATTTGGCTGATATGGAATATCCTTTGAGATACTAACCTAGTGGATATAGTTGTTGGCTAAACATGTTATTGTCATCTAGTGATCAGGTGTTCAATCTCTGGGTCAGTTAGTGAAGCACTTGTTCAACAGCAACATACAATAAAGCATCACAGTGACAAAACAACACAATAATCATGACACTCCATATCAGTCAAAAAATGGACACCTGATGATGGCCAGATGATACTTGGCTGAAATGTTGTTAATAACAACATTGATAATAAAGAGAAAACAATAGTTTAAAGTAATTAAAGTGGAGTATATTGCTTTTATTAATAAAGTACAGTACAGGGTGTGATGGATGAATTGTCTAAATTACACAATAATAAAGATAACACAGGCTTTTCATTTTAAGTTATTTTTACCAAAATTACACAAAAATATCTTGAAATACTAAAGAATAAATTTATTCTTTAAAATCACCATTAGTGTCAACCATGGCTTCCAGATGATTTGAGAATCTCCTGCAACTCTTCAGGGCGGTCTCCTTGTTTAAGTTGGTGAATGCTGCCATAATCCTTCAGTGCATCTTTGGAATTACAAGGAGTTTTGGGTTTTGTTGATCTTTTGCTCAACTGCACCCTACACACAATAATCAAGGGAGTTGCAGTCTTGAGAGGTAGGTGGCCAGATGTAAGGGGTGATGTGATCGCAGAAATTGTCTGACAGCTATGACTGTGTGTTATGATGCAGGATCCTGTTGCCAAACAGAGAGTCTTCAGTAACCACCCTCTTGACCCAGGACAGCACTACTTTTTTCAGTCACATGATGTAATCCTCTATGTTGTTTGAGGCTCTGTAAGAAGATGAATGGAGACATAATGTTGCCATCACTAGTGATCACTTCAAACACCTTCATAAACACCATTAGTCTCATCCAACTTTTTCTGTATCCTATGTGTCTTCAGATTTGACAACCAGCATGAATACAAAGCAGGACAGCATGCTGTTTCCACATTTCTAATGAAATAAATTGCACCATGGTGTTATTTTTCTCAAACACAGTGCCCATTTGACCCTACTATACTGTGCAGTTGTTAAAAACAAAAAAATATGTATGTGCCAAACTAAAAATGTAAAATGTCTACAATTTACTCATTGCACTCTGTATTTTATTAACCCTCTAGGGCCATTCGTATCATATTTGATACAGTATTTCCCTATAAGGAAACATTTGGTATTCATTGACTGAGCAGTCAGTACTGCTTTCATTTGAAATTTATAAAATATTTCTCTTAAAAAATTTTTCAGGAAAATATTTCTTTCAAGGCTTGTTTTCATACTGTATCAAATATGATATGAATGGCCCTAGAGGGTTAATAAAAAATGCAGTATATTGATCTTATTTATGAAAGTACAGTATGTTGATTGTGTTTTATATTTGTAAAATCCATTTCTTCAGAATTTACACATTTTAGTGAAGAAATTATTACTAAGGCAGCCGCTCTACATTTTAAACATTAATGGATCATTATGTGCATCACATATTAACCCTGTTCAATAATTTTGTGTATTTTTGCTATCAAAGGTGAACATAATGTGGAAAGTGGATACCAAATTGTTCCATCTGACCCTTGGTACATGTGGACAAAATGCAACAACCATTAATCCTCATGTCTTGATGCTAACCCAGCTTCAGGAAGAACTCAACAACACTAACAGTCCTGATGCTATTGCCAATGTAGTCCAGGTAAATTATCAACTAAATTCATCTATTAGTACTTGTATGTATTGTCATTTTAATCTAGTAAAGAGCTGAATTTATGTTGAGAAGAATGTGTACATCTCACTGTTTGTCTTACATTTGCAGAGAAAAGGTTAATAAAAATATAGGCATGTTGTCTATTATCAGTTATTTAACAGTTAAAGAATTTATATTATATTTTCGGCCATGATGTTTGAAGTAGCCAAGAATTTGTAATGTTAAAACAAACTTTAAAAATATTTTTTGCCATTTAAATAGGTTTTACAGATACAGTTTAACAATTCTATTTTTCTGTTTGCAAGAGCATCACATCATTCATCAACAATGATGAGATGTTAAAACATTCACTTTTAGTTGTTGAGCTGATTGTCAGAAAGTGAAACTGAGGCACTGCAACTAGGAACAAAATCCTTGTTTCACCAGCATTTTTCAGTGCAATTAAACTTTTTTTCTTCTTTCTTTTTGTAGCTATGTTTTAATGTATTGTGCTTAAGTCCAAGAAATAAATGTTATTGGCATGTGTTAGTCTTTTAAAAAAATAATTTTTTTTTCTTTTAAATCTTTATCACAAACAGTTGTTGAATGACACTTGGAGCCCATTAACATCCATCAACAAATTGACCACTTCTCCCATTTTTGGAGCATCTACAGTAAGTATCAGACTGAATTTTGTTTTACTTTAAACAAATTAACAGAATTTATCTTTGGGACTCTTGCTTCAAAATTATTCAAATGTTTTTTATTTTAGATAGCAGGGTGTGATAACTTTTTAGCAGATATATTTAGGATGTGTTTCGGAGAATGGACATAGTGTTTGGTTTCTTTCTTTACACAATTAGGAGAATCACTTTTTACTAAAAGGTTGATGGAACTTGTTAGCCATCTAATAAAAGGAAGACTTACTTCAAACATCTACTGCTGCCCTGTTACGTTCAATCATGAGAAAGCCTTTAGTTCTGAGGCTTAAAATGCTGAGCTGGGGCTTCAAAGGCAGTCCAATGTTTAATCAACTTGTTCTGGTACTTCTTATTGCTTGGAACCATAGTTGTAATATAAACCTCTGCACTTCTCTTGGGCAACATTGGTGGGGTGGTAAGAATGGACATGCTGCATTGGTAACTGCTGATCCTCTAAAAAAAAAAAAAAATCTTGCCCAAATAACAGTTCTAGTGTCACTTCATTTGTACTTGATTGGTAAAACCAGACACTGTTCCAATACCAGATCAATTAAAAAAACAAGACAAAAAAAAAATTTCCTAATGCAAACCTAGAATCTTTAACTTTGAGCACTCATAATTGACTTTTGCCAAGCAAAATGTTAGTCCTGCCAATGCAAGTTGATTTTTAAATTTCTTGGTTGTGTAGGCATATCCTTCTATGGCAACAGCTAAAAAAATCATGACTGAAATTCAGCCAGGCTACTGCAATTTCAAATATATACAACTAATATATAAAACACTATATTTTGAGAGGATTCCATATACAGTAAGAGGGGAAGTGATATTTATAAATGGCATAGAGTGCTAAATGTTAAACTGACTGATGTCACACATTTTAAAACATAATGGCATTCTCGCGATGAATCAAATGCTTGCTAAAATTAAAACATTCTTTAAAAGTTTCTCTTTAACTTTTTAGTTTTAAATTAACTTTGTTGACTTATTAATGCTTTACTTTAATATTTTGCTTTGTGTGAATGTTTTCTTAACTTTGTATTAATGATTTGAACTTTTTTTTGATATTTGTTAAAATAACATGGAAAAATTTTGATAATTACTGTATATAAACCAAATAGATGTGCCAAATAAGAAGGAAAAAAACTTAATCAACAGAAGTTAATAACATTATTTAAATAGTTTTAAAAATGTTATATATTGCTTAATTTTAACTTAATTCTGAAAAAATTTAAATGCAATGTCAATCACTATCTACTTTCCTCTTGATTACTCTTTTCTCTTTCCACTCATTAATAATGTTTCTGTTTCTAATTCTTTCACACCCTGCAACACATTGTGTTTTAGTGGCTTTACTGCCTTGCATGGCCTGATACCAATTTAAACAAAAAAAATTATTTTTGTATTGGAATATTTTTTATATATGTGCATTAATGTATCATATTCAGTGATAGCTGACATTTGATTAAAAACCAGCAGTATGTCTGGTTTTATAACTGGGATATGTTCTCAGTGTTGATTAGGGTAAATATCAATTATTACTTGAAAGTTTTGGAATCAGTGTACATTAAGTCCTACCAGCCATCCCTCTATAAACAGAAGGATTGATTGTTGGGATTAAAGATAACTGGCTTTTAATGTTATATATTCTTTGCATATAACGTTAGATATGTTTTTAGTTACTGTGCACATTTTTGTCAGTTTTTCCTCTGATGAGAGTGGCCTGCAAAACTGGTTTAGCTGTTCTTAATCATTATATTTCAGTATTACATTTTTATGGTAATCTATATTTTTGTTACCCCTCTTTTTTGTTATGAATTGCTTTTATTCCTTTTCTTATAGATTTACTCTTACTCAGAAATATTTAATTTTTCCTGTTAGACTTTTAAGATATTAATAATTTCTATCATTATAATTGTCTTTGTTGTGTCATTTACAGTACCCAAAACAGCCAATGCTGAGCTTCACAGTCATTCCACAATCAGCCACACATGTGAGGATATCTTTTCGAAATGTGTATCCTTTTATTTTACTTTTTGCCTGAAAAAGGTTTGAATAAATTTTCTTAATTAAAATTGAATGTAAAAGGAAAGTTAGTCGATTTCAATTTAGTATATTTATTTCTTGGAACTGACAAGAAATTGTTTCTATTATATTATATTTTTTAAAATTGTTTTAATAACTTGTTGCATTTCTGACATGTTTGTTCATAAAATAGTGCTATATAGAAAACATTTTTGTTTGTAAATGTGCTACTTGTTAATATTAGTTTTTGTTCCTACAATCTCAAAATCAGTTTTTATTTGGAATGTAAAATAAAAAGAATTTTCTTTTGTTATTGTAATGCAAATTTTGGAGATGCTTCTGAAAATATGTTTGACTAACATTGTTAGTTGGTCTAACAACTTTCACCCATGTGTTATCGATTTACAACAGTGAGTAGGTTATTTGATCAACATTTCTGTTTCGAAATTTTGAATTATTTTCTTTTTACATAGGTTGCACCTCACGGCCATCCAAATTTAGGAAATTTTGAGAAATTCATTTTCATATCACTTAATATTGTTCTTTGTGAAATTTAAATCCTCATTTATTTATTTTTTTTATTTTTTTACTGATTTAACAAAAACCTGCTCTGAATTGTAAAACAAAAAATGCTATAAAATTAAGACATTTTCATTTTTTAAATTTTAATTAGAATAATTTACAAAGTTTGAAATCATTTAAATTTTGTATTTGTAACAGTTAGGTGATTTTGTCATTAAGTAAAAACTTACTAGAATTCAGTGACACCCCACCCTCCAGTATTTCAAATAAAATTTTGAAGAAAAAAAATTTCCATGTGTATAATTGTGCCAATTTTTGTAAATATATCCATCAATACTTAACATTATCAGAAAATAAGAATGGTAAATAAGATTTGTATTTCAAGAATTCCAAGTGAGATAAATAATTTAACAACTGGGTTGTTCCTTAACCCTTTAACATACTGTTATATATCAATAAACAACAAACACGCCTGTATATAAAAATATATCAAGTGATATTTTTATTAATGAACGATGGACCGTGTAGCCTAGTGAACAGAGAGTGAGAGCGCGCTTCCAATGGTTGACGGGGGGGGGGGTCGTATCTGTTGCTCCTTCTGCTCTCACTTCTTCTGACTCTCTGCTCTCACTTCTTCTGACTGCCCGCGAATCCGTGTTTTCGCGGTCTTTATATATCTTCCAAAACCGGGACTTGTTTCTTCCGGCTTTGCCTTGATCACGCGACGCCCACGCAATTCTCAGAGTCACCTCTCTGTTTGCCTCTGAGTTATTTCTGCATCTGCCGGAAATAGGGTCAAAGTGACATCCGTTACTTTTCACCGACCGGAAACAACACGGCTTGGGTGGGCCAGACCGTTATATTACAATACAACCTGCCACAACCTGACCCATGTATACTCTGCCATAATATATGATGACGTCATTGCAGATAAGGTTGAAAGTCATGCAAACACTGAGAGTTTGAGAGCTGATATTTTTGCAGTGAGTTTGAGCAGGTTGAATGCCAAAGGGTTAAAATTGGGGAAAATAGCACAATGAAGGATTTTATTAAAAGCAAATTATGACTCATGTAAAAGTATTAACGTACCTAAGATGTATGTTTTGTATAAATATCTGCTTTTTTTTTGTTTTTAATTTTTAGCTGTTCTCAGATTCTATTGAAATTTTAAATCAATAAGTGAAATTATTTTCTTTACAGCTATTTTAATATGTATCTAGCTTATTTCTAAATTAAATAATCTTCTTTCAAATGACATATACTTCTGTTACTGCTTCTTGAATACTAATTCCAAATCATTTTTAGTGTTCCATTTTCTTTTCTTTATTATCAGTTATATCATTGCTGTTCTTTAGTAAATGGTTTAAATTTTGTCTGTTTTTAGACGTAGTAAGAAACTACTAATAGTTGCTTACTATTTTGTAGCCATTATTTTTTGTTGTGTGTGTACCTCTATTTCCTTAACTATGTCCAGGAGTTGTGTGGATGTGCATTTCCGTGCTGGCAAGATGATTGCTGTTCGTGATGGTGCCATCAGCCTGTTTGACACAAGCAAAGTTATTGATGGCTTTAGTCCAACCCCAGGATTGAAAGTAAGTCACTTGCACTTTTTTACAATGTTCATATGCCTCTGCTACGCATACTGCCAGAACAATTAATAACTACTATTTTTTTGTTTGGTTATGGCTCAGTTTGTATAGAACAAATTATGTATGAAAATAGAATGTAATGTATTCTTCTTAGTATTATGCAACACATAATAGTTGCTTTTAAAGCTCATTTATATTATCATTCTACACTAAATTGGCACCTTATGAACAATAAGTTCTGTGTTCTTTGAAATTAATTTTGATCTGTACATAAGTTTGCGGATATCTTAAAATTCTGTTTGCAGTAAGAAAAATAAAGAAAAATAGGCACAGATTGACCCTCATTATCAAGCCTCATTGTTAACTGTGTTGGGTTATTGATGGTAATGTTAACCACTTCATTCTAACTTCATAAATCAGAACATGTTGGATAATAAAGGATAAAGATAAGTTAAATTAAAAATCACCCTGTATTTTTATCTGTTATCGACAATGTATGGTGTTTGTACTTCATACTGGAAGAACTTCCTGTATTCATTGGATCCATGACTGAATGTTGGGAATTGTACTGGATAAGTGATTTTGCTGAGTTATTGATGATAATGGTAACCACTTCATTCTACCTTTCAAATACCCTGTATATCACTAAATGTTTGTTAATAATAAAAAAAAAAAAAAGAATGTATGGGGCGGAATACCTTCCACATAAATGGTAGGACATTAGTTGCAATGGTGTTTTCGTTTAGCTCAGCGATTCTCGACTGCCATATCATGGGATCCTTTTAAGTTTGCTGCAAAATGTCACTGAAGAATGAAATTTTGAAGAAATTACAAAAAGACACCAGGCACAGGTTTCACACTAAATAATCTGCACAAATAGTTGAAATATACTAAATTCATATTTGTGTGTGTATTTAAAAAAAACAAAAACATCTATGGTTTATTTCATAACATTTAAATTTATACTTTTTTAGAATTTTGCTAAGTATGCTGTGATATTTTCATTTGCTTGTAGGTGTGCTGTTGCTTAAAAAGTTTGAGAAACACTGATCTCACTAATGTCTTAGAGGTATTTCTGCCTCACTTTGTACTTTATCTGTTATGGACAATGTATGGTGTTTGTGCTTTATACCAGGAGAAAAACTTTCTGTATTCATTAAAGTTAATTTAAATCTTAGCAGGTTATAATAAAAAGGTACAAAAGACAAGTAGAAATGCATTAGCAGTGTTTGTAAGTGCTCAATAATAGTTGATGCAGCAGCTATAGCCACCAAGCAAGTCTGTGCAGCAACTTATGAAATCTGAGATTGCTCTTGTTAAAGTTATTGCTGGGTTACTAGTAGCCAACCTGTATATGAAAAAAAAAAAAAAAGTAATCACTAACTTGTATTTTTCATATGAAGCGGTGTTAATCATTATTAATTTTTTTACTAATATTTCTTTTAATTTCAGTTGCTTTTCATTGCAACTGTTTGCATTTAGTAATGTTACTCAGGTAGATTATTTACTCAGAATTCTATGTGCTTCCTTGAACTCTGCTTTTTTTTCTATATTGATACATTTCAAGAAAGATTAAGTAAAAGAGGATTTATAAAGTCTTAATATTTACTGCTTTTTAAAATCATTTCTTTGTGCATATTTCCTTTTTGAATATTTCATTCACACTGGAATTAGGACTAAATGTTAAGTGATCTTTAATTTTCTAGGCTTTCTTGAACATGTTTGTGGATGAAACAGTGACTGGCAACCATCCTCGTCGCCGTTCTACTACAGATGAGGATCATTCACTTTCCCCTGTCGGAATTGATCCAATGGATATTTTTCTACCTCAGAATCCTTCTGTAGGTTCTCCAGCATCTCGACCACGTCAAGATAGCAATCTGCGCTTTCCAAATCCTATGACTCCACCTTCTAATCCACACACTCCCGCTTCGCCCAGTGCCTCCAGAATATCATCAGTAAGTTGTTTGTTTTCTCTAACTAATCAAGGTAGCAATTTTATTGTTCCATGTATCAACATTGAAAGATTTAGAAATCTTGAAATAAGGTAAGGGTATTATTATTTTGCAATTTCAAGATTTGATAGTGTTACTTGTTTAAATGATCATTACAGAGGAGAGTGTCATTTATGAAAATAGATAATGAGAAAAAAGCAACACAGTAAATGATTTTTAAGACTATACTCACAATCCTTGGTGGGTGTGTGGGTAGAGAGTCAGGGAAAGAGAACAGATAAAGTTGTGGCTAGCGGTTTCAATCTGTAATCTTACCCGACTTGTGATAATCAACACAGGTTAAGTGAAGGATCTGCGTTTGATTCTCACTAATCTATTCACTCTATATTCGTATACAAAAAAGGGGAAACTAAAGGATGTGCGTTGTGGTGCAGTGGATATCGACTCAAACGACAAATTGGGGAGTTGAGTATGAATTCCAGTTGAATTCCTCACATTCACTTATGTGCAGATACCCTTGGGAAAGGTATTAATCTGTCTCTTCCCTCCAGTTATGGATTAAATAATTGGACAGATTGGCTGGCAACCAGTTTACCACAGAAAGCAATGGCTAACTACTTAGTCATGTCTCTATATATATATATATATATTGTAACTAAGTTGTTGAACTCGTAGGTTTGTTTACCTTTTTGTTCATGCATTTACTTTTATAAAGAGTGCTCGATACAAATGTACACTATATATATATATATATATATATATATATATATATATATATATAAAAGTTTTTCACTTAGCTGATTGAGGTTATATTCAGCACCTTGACTCTAGAGTTTTGGAGACAAACTTTTCTGTAATTTTTTCAGTTCACGCATCAGAAGATTTTCTCATTTTTTTATTTTTTTTTATCAAATTCAACAAAGTTTATACTAAGTTGAATTTCTTGCATTCACTTACATGCAAATACTCTTGGGAAAGGTATTAATCTGTCTCTTCCCTCCAGTTATGGATTAAATAATTGGACAGATTGGCTGGCAACCAGTTTACCGCAGAAAGCAATGGCTAACTACTTAGTCATGTCTCTATATATATATTGTAACTAAGTTGTTGAACTCGTAGGTTTGTTTACCTTTTTGTTCATGCATTTACTTTTATAAAGAGTGCTCGATACAAATGTACACTATATATATATATATATATATATATATATATAAAAGTTTTTCACTTAGCTGATTGAGGTTATATTCAGCACCTTGACTCTAGAGTTTTGGAGACAAACTTTTCTGTAATTTTTTCAGTTCACTCATCAGAAGATTTTCTCATTTTTTTAATTTTTTTTTATCAAATTCAACAAAGTTTATACTAAGTTGAATTTCTTGCATTCACTTACATGCAAATACTCTTGGGAAAGGTATTAATCTGTCTCTTCCCTCCAGTTATGGGTTAAATAATAGGACAGATTGGGTTCTATAGCCTTGGCTGGCAACCAGTCTACCACAGCAATGGCAACCTACTGCAGAATAATCCTCTGCCCAGTCAGTCATGTCTCTTTCAAGACATGATTGCCCAAGCGTTTATCATGTATGGCACTTACCTGACTGATACTAAGTTTGATATAATTAATTCACATGCTAGTTGGAATGCTTTTGTTATTATTGATAGGTTGATTTTGTTTTTTTTTGTCTCTTATTATGTGTGTTTGTTTGTGTATATGCATGCACATGTCAAATGTGTCTATCTCTTCTTTTCAACATTTTTTTGTCTCTTTACATTCTCTCTCCTTGTTCCTTTTCCTTCTTTTGGTTCTTAGTGTCAAAGAATGTGTAACAATGTCATTTCTGGTATCACTGACTGACAGTTTTTTTTTTTTTTTTTTTTTTTTTTTTTTTTTTTTAGGCCAATAGTTTTCTTGAATGTCTTAGGGTTTTCTTAAGTTAGAATAATTTGGGAAATATATACAGTACTGTGCAAAAGTATTAGAACAAGAACGATTTTATCTTTTATGAGGCATATTGACAGAAAATTAGCAATTTAATTAAATTAATTATTTAATTATTTGATTTACTCAACAAATGCTTTAACAAGAAAAAAATACTTGTTACAAAATAAATTTAATATTTAGTATATTAGCCTTTTGCTTTGATCACAGCTTTCATTCTGTCAGGTTTTGATATCACAAGCTTCTTCAATGTATCTAATGGTATCTCCTGCGAAGCAGCTTGTATTTGTTCCCAAAGTGTGTCTTGCGAAGTAACATTAGATTTATCTATTCAAGAGGGGGGAATAAGAAAAAAGTTAGTCATATCCAAGGATAATAGAATGATTAGTTTCAAAATAACTTGTTTAATAGAAAATAGGAAAAATTAAATATAACTTCTTTTTAATACATTTCTTTTACACCTAGTTTTGAATAATCAATATTTATAAGCAATTTACTTGGCTTTTCACTTTGTATTTGAATTTCAGTGAGGTTTTTAGGAAAATCATCCCTGTCCTAATACTTTTGCACATTACCGGTAGTGTGCAAAAGTGTTAGGACAGGGATGATTTTAAACTTTATTTTGATGCCTCATAAAAGATAAAATAGTTCTTGTCCTAATACCTTTGCACAGTTCTGTATATATATATTTTTTCTTTTTATTTATTTATTTTTTTAATTGCTTCTTACTTTTTTGGCTTTACATGAATTAAGTATAACATCTTGCTTTTTTTACTCTTTGCTTATATATTTTAATCTCCATTTTGCATAGATACAATATAATGATTTGTTATTACAAGAATCTTTGGTTTCTAAATATCTCATAGGGTTAATCTAGTGATTAAAACTGGTAAATTTTTTTTTTTTTTTAAGGGTGTATACCTATATTTGCCATCATTTTATTATTTTTGTTTTTCAGGGATATGCATCTTCTCCTGCTGCTGCTTTCTCCCTTTCTTCACCACCTTCACTGCCCACCCAAGTATCTCATAGTCCATCTGCTGCTCTCATTAGTACTCCATCACCTGGTACTTTATTGGTACAGAGTGGATCTCCAGGTAACCCACAGCTACATGTCCCATCTCCTGGGTCCTTTGTCCCAGCTCCTTCACCACAGTCTCTTGGTATTCATCTTTCATCACCTGCTGGACCATTCATCACTCCTCAAGGCAAGTAAAATGATAACCCTATTTTTTTCTAATAATCTGAAAACAAACTTTCAATACACATTATTATAAAGTTTTATTATTATTATTTTAACTATACTCTAAAACATTTTAATCGTCATATCAAATCTCATGTTTTATTAGCTGAATTTTATTGGCCCCTAAAGATGATTAAAGATTTAAATGTGAAAACATGCATCCAAACAATATGGCAGTTGCTTTCCTTGGAAAATGTGTAGCTATGGACATGAAAAATCCAAGTATTTCTCAGAAAAGAGATCTTGACAAATTGAAACCTAATTTGACTCCCCCCCCCCAAATATGTTTGAAGAGCTTTTTTGAAAACTTATGTAAATTTAGATTTGTTTATATTTAAAGTTTGACCTGCATTTTAAGTTTGTTTTAATTTTGGAAATTAAAATTTCCAAAATTCAGCTATGATGAAATGTTTTGTCCCTATGTTATAATAGATCAAGTTTGTTAAAAATGAAAATGTCCAAACAATATTTTTTTATAGCCATGATTTCAAAATACATAATTATTTTTTTCTTCATGTTGCAAAGAAAAATAACTTTTTGCAGTTTCTGTTTTTCAATATTCAGTATGTGCAAAAGTTTCTAGAGAAACAAGTTTAATTACAGACTAATACAGTTGAAAAAAGAAAATTGTTGGGAACTTTTACACTTAATATAAATGTCAAACATAGCTTCAGTTCATAAGACATAAGTAAATGGAAGAAAGTAAATTATGTTGAGTTTTAAAAAATAATGTCATTTTTTTTTTTTTTTTAAGAGAAAGTATTAGTTTTTGTATATTAACCTTTAGCACTCTGTATACAGATGACTTCATTTGTCAAATAAAATGTTTGTATGGCAACTGCATTGCAAGCAACTCTGATCATCAGACAATAGTGTGGTTGAATTTTGCACTAGTGTTGTCATATCTTACTATGGCAATAGAAAAATGACTAACTGAAGATTGAAAATGATGCTACTGTAGTTGTCTGGCCATTTATACCCAATGGCTAAAATATTTATGAATATTGCAGAATGTTAAAAGTTAATATTTTAGGATGATTTTGTAAAAAAATAAAAATAAATTAAACCTAGTAGTAAGATTTGCAATAATTTGTTAAATGTGGTAAGAAGTTTTAATAAAATACAGTAAGTGATGATAATCTTTCATATTGATATTTTGCTGAAAAATTTATTTTTCAAAACATAGCATGGGTTTAAAAAGGAAAAACACAGCAAGATAATTGATTTTTTTATTATAGTGTGTAATGTGACCTCTTGAGCATAACATCTCTTTCTCTAGTATTAAGTATGAAGTATTTTTTTAATTGCAACTTTATATTTCCATATCTAGTAAAATAGAACTTCAGGAGCAGAAACCTGTAGATGTTTCCCTGATCATATTTAAGTGCTTCAAATAAAAGAGAAAAAAAAAGTTGTATAAAGAAGAAATTATTAAGTAGACTAATTCTTTCAATTAGTCATTAATGTTTTTATAAGTAATTTTTGTGAAATTTTAAAAGCATCTTTGTCTTAATTCTAGGAATGGTTGATGGAGGGTCACCTTTTACAATGCCATCCCCAGGCACACGAAATTGGCCTGGTTCACCTTCTGTGCAGGGCCCTTCACCTGTATCTCGACATGGAACCGCTACTTCCCCGGGTCATCCAGCTTTACATTCTCCACAGACTCAGGTGAAGGATTCTGAACATTCAAAATCCTCAGGTGAGACACACACATATAATTTGTCTTGTGATAAAATTCTAAACAAAACAGATTATTTATTGCAATGATCTGTTGGAAACTATCCCCACTCCCAATGACTTTGTGATTAATCTAGCAGCATCAAAATCTATTTTTATGTATGTATTATATCTTGGTATATTATTATTAGTTAGGATGCTTTTATATTCTTCTGGATAGAAGCTTCACCTATTCTTTTGAACTTAGAGATTTGATTTAGTTGAAATTTAAGCCCAAATGCTGGGTATCACTTAGATATTAAAACTTACCATTCAATATTTTCATTGTCAGTTGATTCTACCAACAAAACCTTAATATATACAGTCCTCTATATAATTAGGGATGAATAGGTGGTATAAGTGTTATTGGTGAAAGTGGAATCATCAAGCCAAGTTAAAAGTTCTGGCCTAATTTATTAAATTGACACTAATGCGCTTGGGGAAAATGTGAATGTACTTCTTCCAGATATGAGTTAAATCGTTTAGCAGATTTAAATCTCTAATGTTGGCTAGCATCGAGTCAAGGAAAATGATAACTCTGAATTTAAACCATGCAACAGGAAACCACTCTACTGTCTTTCTTAAGAAACCATGATAATTCCATGGTAATTTACAGATAAAGAAAAGGAATTTGTGAATAGACATGATCACCTATTGTAATAAAGCATAAAGATAAATATATACAAGGTGTTGCAGCACACTAAGTTAAATTCTCACTCACTCACTTTGTTTATAAAAGTGCTTGGGAGGAATGTGTATAGAGTATGGTCTGTCACTACACCCCTGGTTTCATCAATTATTATGGTTTGTACAGCAGTTTTTGGTTAAGAGCAACATTCCCAAAGTCCAATCACTTCCATATTCCCCAGATTATGCCCCCTGCAACTTTTTCCTTTTTTCCAAGAATCAAATTCCATTTGAATAAGATGTCAAGGAAATCTAAGAGAATGTGACAAGGCAACTGCTGGTTATCTCAGAAAGAGTTCCAGGAATGCATCCATCAACAGAAATAATGCAAGATAAAGTGTGGCACTTCAAAAGGGGGACTACTTTGAAAGAGATTAAATGCCAAATTAATGTGTTTTCTTTCCAGAGTACCAGTCTGGATATTTTTTAATCAGACCACACACACACACACACACACATCCTCTCTCTCTCTCTCTATATATATATATATATATATATATATATATATATAGGAAGAATGCATCTGGTTTGGTTTTAAAAGTTTACCAAATGTCTTTCATATGATTTCAATTTACTAAGACTCCAGATTGGATTTTTCAATTGATAAAACATAGAAGGAAGGCGTATATTATTGTGAGTTGTCAAATATCCATTGATTGGGTATTTTAAAAATTTTTAAAATAAAAACCTTTTGACACTAAGACTTTTCCTGAAAGTGAAGTAGTTCCTACCTGAGATTGAGGAGTGGGGGGGGGGTTACAAAGAAATTCTAAAATTAAAACGTATTATTAATTCTAAGTTTTGATGGTCTTGAAAGTTGCACTTTTGATTCCTAAAAGTAAAATTTGCTAGCTTTATGGATTATTTGCATATGGATTATTTGCAGAAAGATGAAACTCAAAATTGCTAAACTGAACTTGTCAGCACGAATCAGTTTAAAAGAAAATTGCCTAAAGCATAGCATCTGCCTTTTATAGAAAGGAAAAAAAAAAAGCAAAACATGTATTTTGTTTGCATTCATCACATATAATGTGTACTCCCCTGAGTGAGGGAGCCATCTTTTTGAACTTATTTTTTTAAATTATTTCACCTCCAAGTAATGCTATTAAGGCACAAAGGTTATTGAGTATGAAATAAGAAAAAGTAAAACATTATTAAGGAGCAAGAACAATATCTATTGTCTTCTTGATTAGCAATGTTTTAAAGTTTGATATTGCATTTAAATTTTTGAGGATCAAAGTTGGCTGGAAAGCATAGAGCTGGAATAGATTTCTACAAGTGAAAAGTTTCAAGAGAAGAAACTCTTGGCATAGAACTTACAATTGTCTCTAGTCAAAAGACCTGTAAAATGATCAGACTTTGCTGCCAATCATCATCTGTGTTGTGTCCCTTCATGATGACCCTCCGCTTCTCCCTATCCCTTGTTGCTCTTAATATCTCTTCTCCTGTAATTCCACTCAATACTTGATCCACCATCTATGTGTTCAAGTTCATCAGATGTTGTACACTGCTTTCCTTTGTCTCTCTTACCCTCTATCCTTCTCATGAGCATTAGGTTCTCCAAGCTCTCCTTCCTCATTACATGTCCCAGAATCTTCAGCTGTCTTTTCCTGATGTTGAGTATCAGTTTCCTTTTTGTGTCTATCCTCTCTAAAACCTTGTCATTGCTCATGTTTTCCATCCATAAAAGTCTATGCACCAAAGAGGAAAGTTCACCAGAACAATTATCGTCAACTAGCAGTATATCCCAGCGTTGCTCGGGTGTAATAAAAGCTTTAAAACTAATCCATGGTCCTGGATCTCAGACTCAGCCTAAAGAATATTTGTGTGAAGTTTGGTGAGAATCGAATAAAAATTGTGGATTTGTATAAAGGACATGCAGACAGATAAACAGACACACACACAAACATCTTGCCTTTTATATATATATATATATATATTATCGATTTTCTGCACTATTGTAAGAACTGCAACTTTGAAATTTCTGATTATCGTTTCTTATGTCTTTGTCTATGAGTGTATGAAATTTGATTAAAATCAGATCGCTCCTTCTATAACCTGATTTTTTTCAATTATCGATTTTCCATATTTTTCGGGGGTACCTTGACACAAAACCTAGCTAAGAACACTCGCAGACGCTTACAGTACAACTGTGTAAGTTTTCAAGAAAATCAGTTCAGCCATTTCGGAGTCTATAGGTAACGGAGATAGACACACATATACAAAGTTCCATTTATAAATAAGTTTATATTTAGATTAGATGAGATAGATTTAGATTATACAAAAGGTACAGCAAATCTAAATTATGGCAGTGGGAAAGTGACCGAAGCAGAGACACCAAGTCAGGAACAATAATATTGCAGATTCATTGGATTTTAAAAATTTTGTCATGCTCCAGTAGGGTGTACTCTTTAACTGTAGAAATGAACAAGTTTTCATCATAAAAGTAATAATGATCATTTTAATTTTCACAAAATATTACTGCACCCATATTTAACAAAGCCAACCTTAAAATGAATCAATAATTTGTAAATATCTAGTCAACATCTGAAATGAAAGAATGAGTGATGAAATTTGCTGATATACTGATTAAATTATACTATATACCATCTTCACTTGTCTTATTTCAAACCAATTATTGTTGCAATTTATCTTTTTTCTTTATTTATAGTTGTAAGCCCTCCTCCTCGTATGCTTTCTCAAAGGTCATGGGCTGCATCCATCCCTACCATTTTATCCCATGATGCTTTCAATAAACTACTTAGCCCATGTTTGCTACCAGGAATGAATTTCTTGCCTGCATCACCCTTGGAACGTTTCCTTGGTTGTGTCTATTTCCGGAGACATCTGCCCAGAGTTATGCAAGGTGAAACTTCGGTAGGTATATTTTTTTTTATTTTCATCTTCAGGCACTTGTATTATTAGTTGGCCCCAAAAATTTTCATGAAATAAAACTAGACATTTTTTTTTTATTTTCAAGTATAAATTTATTTACTGTTTTGCATGACTATTTATCATGAAACTTCTTAATTCCAACTTTTCAGACTTATCCTTCTAGACAAAAATGTTTTTTGTATTTTTAGTAGTCTTTGAAAGACTTTTTATTTTTTTTCATTGAGTCACTTTTTTAAAGACTGTAATAAATGATAATCCACAAACTTAACATCTGCCAAATTTGGTGAAGACATGAAAATTTCTCAACCAAGCTCTAAAAATGTTTGTTAGAAGGTTACCAAAGAAACATGCCTTAGTCTAGCATTGTTATTGTTGTATATTTGTTGTAACCGAAAAGATTACTGCATGAGTAATAACCCAAATGGAGGTTGGAAATAAATAGTAATATTTATATCACCATAAAATACAAGCCTCGCTAGCTGTATGACATAAATAATCACAGCTAGTAGGGAACTGTTAGGCAGTAAGAATACATCATTCTCTCAATAGTCCAATGTATTATATAAGGATTGGGACATACCCATTACTGTCCATAGGTATGTCAGTTAAGTGCCATATGTAATACATGCTTGGGCAATCATGTCTCGAAAGAGACATGACTGACTGAGCAGAAGATTATCCCACAGTAGGTTGCCATTGCTTTCTGCGGTAGACTGGTTGCCGACCAAAGCTATAGAACCCAATCTGTCTTGTTATTTAACCCATAACTGGAAGGAATAGATGGATTAATACCTTTCCCAAGGGTATTTGCGCGTAAGTGAATGCAATGAATTCAGCTGGAATTTGAACTTGGCTCCCCAATTTCTCGTTCCAAGCCGATATCCAATGCACCACAATGCACATCCTTTTATGAAAGAATTTTAGACATCTTTCTTTAAATTGTTTTCTTCAGTTGGTTTACATTTAAACACTCTTCAGGTAATTTCAGTCACCAAGGAAAGCATTTGTCCTGCCATTGCAGTTGACTCCAATCACCATATAATTGTATATTTAAATTTCACGATTGTGTTGTCACATGCTGCTATAGCAACAGTAAAAAAGAACCTTGACTAAAATCAAGATCAAGGCTACTGCAAGTTTGTATTTGAGGAGCCTCCATATATAATGAAGAAGTAATACTTATGAATAATGTAGAGTGATAAAGGTTAATTGTGAGCAATACTTGTTTGAATCAATCTTTTGCTTCTCTGAAAGCAGATTTATAGTATATGGCACCCTTCCAATCCCACTATGTACACAGCATTCTTCTTCTATGTGTCTTGTCCCTTCAGGGCGTAGGCACATGGCTTTCCATGTCTCCCTATCCCCGGTGGCTCTTAGCACACCTTCTGTTACACCACGCAACCCTTGTTCCATCATCCCTCTGATTAGGTCCTTCAAATATATTATCTGCTGCTTTCTCCTGTTTCTTTCCCTCTCTATCTGGCCTGTTAGTATCAGGTTCTCCAAACCCTCCTTCCATGTCCTAGGAACTTCAGCTGTCTCTTCCTGATGCTCAGTATTAATTTCCTTTTCATTTCCATTATTTCCAAAACCTCATCATTAACTCACATGCTCGACCCATGATATCCACAGCATCCTTTGTAGAACCACATTTAAGTTGCTTCAAGTCTCTCCTTCATCTTTGATGATATTGTCCAGCATTCACTGCCATATTGAAGAACTGACATCATATAGCAATCCAGTACTCTACTTTGTTGTAAAGTGATCTCTTCTTATTGCTATCACAATTTGTTTAAAAACTAAATATTTTTTTTCTATGTTTAAGTAGCATGCAGAAATATTGTACAGTTGGTGTTTTTTGTTTTTTTTTGTTTTATACTTATACAGAAGGCGACTAATTTTTCGTGCTTGATGCAAATGATTTTTCAAGACTTGATTTGAATATTGTCATATATGAATAAACTGTCACTGCCGACATTTGAGTTTGAACACAGATCGCCAGAGAGCAAACATAGTTGACCTCGTTTTGATATAATTTGAGGAATCGTAATGCTGAGACCACATGACATAAAAAATACACACATTTACGCTCTCACACCCTGATTGAGCACTCTGGAAGAATAGTAAACTGAAAAAACAGTAGCTACTCTAGCATCTATTCATCGTTCATTCAGTAATGAATTAGAACACTCTCAGTTACTGGTGTATGTTTACATGATGTATCACACACTAAAAGTCTGCCTTCTTCTACCGAGCACCCATAGCTCAGAGGTAGAATCACTGACTGATGTCAATTTGGTCGGGTTTCAATCCTGGCTAAAAGCAATCGGATGTCTAACTGTACTGATGAGCTGTGATACAGCAAAACAGAAAAACAGATCTGTCTGTGGATGGCTCTCTCTCTCTCTATCTATCTATCTATATATATAATATATATATATATATGGGTGCGTAATAAGCATTCGTGTCAGTAAGGAAAAACGTTTGACAGTATTCTTCAAAGGTGTTATTTCTAGTATATGTGATTTTACAAAATATATGTTGGCCATTTTCAATGTCATAGATTATTCTCGAGTAATGTGTTTATTCGTTTGCTTGCAAATCTACTTTGACCTCTGTAACCATAGGGCACTATTCAATAGGAATGAAACTTCACAAACCACTTTTGACATGTTTGAAGAGTCACACTACCCTTCTTTAGAAGCTGCCCAAATCTTTTTTTTTTCCTTTGGGTTGCATTTTTATTTCAAAAACAGAAATGCATAATATGCTGAAAATTTTAGAATCTGTTAACAAAAAATATGCCAATTTTGACAGATTCAAAAACATGATGATATGACAACTATTGTGAATTTTTTTTGAATGAAGTTAAAACTAAATAATCCTTGAGACAATAGAAATGTGGTACTGCAGAAGGATGCTGAGAATACCATGGACTGAATATGTGAGTAATGACAAAGGTTTATGGAAACAAAAACCACACTTATATTTAGAATTAGAAAGGTTAGAAATTTCTAGAAGACATAATGAGGAAAGAGGGCTTGGAGAAATAGACACTAACAGGACATTGAAGACAAGAGGAAAATATGAAATAGCCTACCTAACAAGCTTGTGTAAATGGTTGGCAAGGCAGGGATTAGGGGGATGGCAAAAACATCCGCTTGACTAAGAGTTACAAAGGACAGGAAGTTGTGGAGAGCTATGATTACCCATATATTGAAGAATCCTAACAGTATCTAACAAAAAAAAAAAATATGGGAACAGACCTTGTTAAGTTACCTGATATTGGGAATTTCAGTTCAGGTGGTGAAAGTGAGTTTTAAAGTGTTTAGCTTCAGAATATTGAAAAAAAAATATTGCTTTTGCACATGGAATTAAATAATTTTTGTAGTTAATTTTAGATGATTTGTATTTGTAATTATGATGATCTGTTTGACATTAAAGATTAACTGAACAAAAGTGATTTGGTTTATGACTTCATGGATTCATTTAACAGTATAATCTATCTAATATTTTTTGCATTATGCCATGAGTTCAAAATGAGATAAATTATTGGTTGTAATCTATCTATACCTATCTATCATTGCCATTCGTAAGTTAACGTTTGTCATATGCAGCTTATTATGTTTGCAAAATGTTATGTAAAAATAGTTTCCTACAGCCATCTTGGTCTATCTAGAAGTATTTGGGCTTGCATATTTTTAGTTATCAATTAAATATGTTGTGAAGTATGTTCTTTTAAATTGCTTATGTCATTTTTTTTTTCCCCATTTGTTAGTAGGTTTATATTTAATAAAGCAAATAAAGATTTTATTACTTTTATAACATTACTTAATTAAAAAAGTAAAATATTTTTTTTACTCTGTTTAATGAAATACATGCATTTTTTGTTTTATATACTGGCAATTAATAGGAAAACATTTTAAAAGTTTGCGTTAAATTCTTATCTTTTTTTGTCCCCCAGTTACAATCAATGCAGTCCAATGAACCAGGTGTAAATGCATTTAAAGTTGAAAGTTTACAATTTCGAGTGAGCCTCAACCCAAACACATTACAGTCTCTACATATTAAAGTGACGCCCACTCTTGGTGAGTACTTGCTTGCACTGCAGCAATATTTTCATTTTTATTTGGTAAGAGCTATAGATATTGAATATTAACAAGATTAAGAAAATAATTAGGATAGAATACATAAAACTATTTTTAGCAAATTAGTTTGCATTTAAAAAAAAAAGTCATCTTAATTATTAAACTTTCACTAGTCTTACTGATTTTCTTTAAGTTTTGCCTTCATGACAAGTAAAATATTTTAAGATTACTTGATTAGTGGTTGATAGTCATTACTTGGGTTAAATGCAAATCTATCACTGAGTTATTTTATACATTTCTTTATTAAGTCACTCAAAAACCAGAAGGTATAGTTTTGTTTATAAAAACAGGGTGTCTAATCAAACCTGAGTATCCACAAAATATTTGTAGTAGTATCACATATTTAGTGACATAAGTTAATAAATATACATATGAGGGTGCTCATGTAGAGTATTATTATTATTCAGGTGTTAAGACAGTACTCAATGTATGAATTGAGTCATGCCATATACGTTGGGTTACACACACACACACACACACACACACTTTTAAGCATGGAATTTTTAAAGCTATGAGCAGACTTTTATCTGATGCCAGTGTACTTGTTTTATTATCTAAACTATTTAAATTGCTTGCAGAATACCAAGACCAATGGACAGCTGAAGAAATTCAAATTTTAGAAAAATTCTTTGATCTGAAGGTAAGTATAAAAGATTTGCCTTTGGGGGTATATTACATTAAACTAAAGTTTAATTTTTTTTTATAATGTTAAAGATTTGTTTTTTCTTTTTATGAAAGTTTTAGAACTGCATAATATGTCACCTTTTCACATTTTTAGAAGTTTTATGAACCTTTAATTTTTTTTTTTTTTTTACACGTTTTGCTTTGTATTGTAGGTAGCAAGCCCACCTTACAAAGTTAATGCATTGACTGCTTTCTGTAGGCTGTTAGGTGCCCCAGCTCGTATACTCAAAGATTGTCTACAAATCATGAGGCTAGAATTGGTAAGTGATCTAATTTTAAGATTTATAAAATATAATTTGCAGTTTTGATTACTTATGGTAAATATTTTCTGTTGGTCAGTGAATATAATTTATTTGGCCTTATCAAAAATGTTCAAAATTTATAACTATTTTGCAAATTGATGATTTATTTAGAACTGAATTTTGAAAGCTTTATTTTCTAATTTAGCTTTCTTTCTTAATTTTGTATTAAAACCCTTGAAGAATTTAAAAAAAAAAAAAAACTTATTAAAATTCCTAACTCTCAAATTAAAACTGAGACAGTACTCTAATCTTTCTTAGATCCTTGTGTTAAAGTTAGTAGCTTTTGCATAAACTTCATTGATTACTGTTTAGAATCAATTTCTGATTAAAGTACGTATTTTGCTGAGATTAATTGATTTTTGAATTGACCTGAAATATTCTGTTGCTCTTTCAGATGCCTGACCGGAACCTGAAGTGGTCGGTGCAGTGGTGCTTGACCATCCCTCCTGGCGCCCATCCCATCAGTGCACCGGCAGGAACACCGGCCGTTGTTGTGAAAACTAAAATGATTATCATGGTAAATATATATAATTTTTTTTTTAACTAATCTGGAATTTAGACAAATGGAAAAAATCATTTTATACCAATCTTAGGTTGAGCAAAAATAAAAAATGAAAAAAACAACCCAATACATTTTTGCTAAACTTGATTACTATAGTGAGGAAATATGTAACTAACCTGTATCAGTTACAAAGTGTTTTTTCTGCACTGTATATTCAGTCTTAGGATGTGTGTTGCTGTGAGACAGATATGAGCTGAGAAAGATCTTAATCCATCTTTTCTCCTTCCAGCTATGGGTTGAATAGCAGGACAAATTGGGTTCTATAACCTTAGTTGGCAACCAGTATACTGCAGAAAGTAATGGCAACCTACTGCAGGAAAATTTTTTGCCAAGTCAGTCTTGTCCCTTTCGAGACAAGATCGCCAAAGCGTCTATCACGTATGGCACCTGATAGTAATTTTTAAGTTAAGTTTACTTTAAACTTTACTTGTCTCCCTTAGATCATAGATGTAAGTTACTTTTTATTCAAGTCTGAACTTTTATTTTTATTTTAAAATGGTCGAAATGATTAAGAGATTTATCCTTATACAATTATGAACCTCATTATAAAGATTCAACTTAGATATCATGTAGCAATGCTATTATCAATCATTTTCATGGCCTGAAACATTGTTAATCATTTCATTCATTTTTCACTCGTGATTACTTTTATCATAATTGTAGAGTGAAAGTTGTGATAAAAACAATTAAAAATTAAGATGAAAGAAAATACTAGCTGAACATTTACAATAGTAAAATGTGCTTATAAAATCAAATATATACGAATCACATTTACTTTGTCTAAGAAGAGTTCAGTATTTTTCTTAACTATCCACTTGTTTTTATTGACTAAATTATCAGTCTTTGAAACTTCAGTGATCTTTTAATGATAATTTAAAAAGATCTTTTTTTTTTTGGTTTTAATGAAGAGTAAAATGTTTGAAGCTGATTTTTAAATCATGTAAGTTCGTTAATATTGATTAAATGTAATTTTTTATATAGAAGAGATGTTTAAGTTGTGATTAGAATGACTTTTTCATTAGATATTTTCTAAATAGATTTCTTACTTTCTATACTGGTGTAATATGACATCATCCTGGGAACATTAGTTTTAAATGACTGGGTAAGGTTTTTGGGATAAAGCCAGCAGAATACAACTAAATTAAGATGCTATTGTATTTATTCTAAAAGCAACTAACTTATTAAAAATTTGTTTTTATACTTATTCATTTTAAAAATGTTAACTTTTAAAAAAATTATTTCCTAAAAATTTTAATGATGATTTTATTATTTTACTAAAACTACAAATGCTAAATTTAAAGATTTTGATTTTTAAGTCAGTTTAAAAATCTGGATCCCTAGACACAATAATGATGATCCATGATTGACTGTACATGCTATCAAAAAACATGCATAAATTGTTTGGGAGATTAGAAAATGATTTCATAGGATGAATATTTAGATGTGCTTGATATTCCAAGTGTTTGTGTTTTTTGTTTTTTTATCTTCAATAGATAGGTTCTACCAGTTAGAAGAAGACACTGTATAATTGTTAGAAAAAAGAAAGAGCACAACATTATGAATTAGAAATGCCAAAGTCAACAATCTAAATATCAAGGAAGTGTTTTAATGGAGGGCGGAAAATGTGACACCAAAATCCAAAGTTGCATAGGGATAGCAAAAAAGGCCTTCAAAAATCTAAGCAAAGTATTAAGAAAAAAGAAAATTTTGTAAGAAACAGAAAATAGTACTGAACTGTTATGTAATATTGGTCCTCCTATATGGCAGTAAATGTGGAACAATCTTCTCACAGATGAAGAGACTTGATGCAATGGAAATGTGGTTCCACAGAAGGATGCTGAGAATACCATGGATGTGAGCAATGACAGTTTTGGAGACAATTGAAACAAAAAGAACATTTATATTTACTCTGAGAGTAAGACAGTTGAAATTTCTAGGGCACATAATGAGGAAAAAAGGGCTTGTAAAATTTGACACTCTCAGGAAATATTGAAAGGAAGAGGGACAAAAGAAAAGAGGCATAATTTACCTAAAAAGCTTGTGTAAAATGTTGACAACAGGAATTAGAAGAGATAACAAAAATACAAACTTCACTTAGCTATAAAAAAACAGAAAATTGTGGAGAGCCATGATCATTTACATCCTGAATGAACAGTGCACAAAGAAGACGACTAGATCCTGTTGATGAAATTAGAGTTGAAATTTTTTCTTCATTATTTGCAAAAACGTCAACAAATATTATTTACATTTGGACTATTCTCCTCATCACTGTTGTTATTACAGTTTCAGCTGCTGTGCCTCCTGGCCTTCATCAGATTTATATCAATCTGAGTACACCTGCTAAAGGCCTCATCCCAGAAATTCAGACAGAAATATATTTGCATGTTTTCTTTAGCTTTATAATTGACATAGAAATATTTTAGTTTTACAAAACACTGTTTCTATGTTAACTGTTGTATGTTTCTCTCATTTATCCTGCTAATATTTTTGCGCTTTTCCAGTTAAAAACGATCTTATCCAAATGCTGCGTATTTTCATCTTCTTCAGCTGCAGTTGACACGCATTGGCCTGATGCTGTCTTCCAATTCGGAACCACAATCTGTGATCATCCCACTGCTCTATGATATCACTGCCAACACAATCCAGCCGGTGGAGGCCCGCCCACCAGCCCCGCACACTCAGACACCTGCACAAATGGCCATTGTGTCGATGTTGAGACGCTTTGCTGAGCTGCACCAGAATCCGAGTGAGTGTGCCATCTTCCCATCTGTACGTGAACTGATGACAAATTTGGTCATTCCCATTCAACAATAGAAATGGTCGCTTTTTATGGATGCAGCCAAAGATTTTAGGGGCAAGTCAGGATGGCATTAATGGTTGTGTCCCTATCTTTTCTGTGTCATACATACTTCACACACAGATTATTTAATCTGAATACAACACTCATACGCACCACATTCTATTAAGTTTAACGATGTTATTACCGTGTACACATGATGTGCCAACTACTGTTCATAAAACCTTTTTCTCACACAACATGGAATATGTCAGCAAGTGAAAAAAAAACATGTGCCTCTTATGAGTTAAATAGAATGATGTCTACCTAATTTAAGAGATCAACAGAACACTCACACATATGTAAAGACATTTGTCTTTTTATGAGCAACAAGTCTGTCTGTTTACAGAATTTTTTTTTATTGGTATTTTACTCTAAAGTCAAGATTGTGACTCTCAATTGCATACTTTACTGAAGCAATAAATTTGCCTATCAGCAAGGACAGAAACTAAAGATCTTCCCTTTTTACTTGAATAACAATTTTTTTAATTTGGCCCAATGTGCATAGACTTTCTCTTTTGGATGGGTATGCCTTATCTCTTCACTGAATGTGACATAGAATTCACATATATGAATTTATTGCATTCTTTATGAAATGCTGAAGTACAAAACAGAGTTACTCTGTAATAAATTTTCTAACTTTGCAAAAATCCCCCCCTCCCCCCCGTGTTGTTCAGAGGTCAACTGATTAGCTGTGTACATATTTCTATGTTTTGACTTTTGAAAACAAAACAAAAAAATTCTAATGCAGACTGTTTATATTTTTCTTAAATAATTTTCAGTTCTAGAAATTTGGCATATCTTTTATCTCAGGGAAAAAAAAAAAAAAAACCCAAAAACTGATTTTCCCCCAATTTCAGCAGTCACCAAAAGACCACTTTTAAAACATTCTATTCAATGATGGATGTGCATTGTGGTACAGTGGATATTGACTCAGAAAGACAAATTAGGGAGTCGAGTTTGAATTCCTTGCATTCACTTATGCACAAATACCCTTGGGAAAGGTATTAATCTGTCTCTTCCCTCCAGTTATGGGTTAAATAATAGGCCAGATTGGGCTCTATAGCCTTGGCTGGCAACTAGTCTACCACAGAAAGCAATGGCAACCTACTGCAGAATAATCTTCTGCCCAGTCAGTCATGTCTTTTTTGAGATATGATCGCCCAAAGCATGTATCACTTAACTGATTGACTATTCAATGAATTCAAATAACTTTTTTTCTTCTTCAGTTTTTGAACTAAAAAATATTATTGGCTTATTCAGTTTTAGCAAAATCAATTTCACTATATTCACAAGTGTTTTTATTTTAATCATTCATTGAAGATGAACTGACATTAGCTAAAATATTTAGCTGAATACTGAAAACATTTCTTTCACTACTTTTAAAACAAATTTAAAATCTTTATCTACAGCTGTTTACCTGCACTAAATTATTTCCTAGAATTTCAAAATGGTGGCTCTGGTATTGCTTTAGGGTTTTTGATCCTTTGTATTAACAATATTTTAAATATAGAAAAAAAAATCAAATAAGGCTGTTATGATAAAGTAACCACAAAGTCCATGGCAACAATTCTCTTTAATCAAAGTTGTATGATTTGGTGATATTCACAAAAGATAGGAAGAATCCTTAGCATTCAAAAACATTATTCTATCTCAATACATTTAATGACCATTAATTGGGCTTAGTGTCATTTTTCTTCACACGGGTGCAGATAAAATAATGATTAACAGTGGAAAGTAGAATTGGCAAGCTGAGTTCAAATTCTGGCTAAGACAGTTTGTGTTCACTTTACACGAATGCTTGGGAAAGGCATAAACTCATCTCTTCTCCAAAGTATGTGTAAAATAGTAGGGTAGACTCTTCAACCAAGAAGCTATGCAAAAGCAATGATTGTCTATGTCTTAAAGTGGAATGGCACATTATTTGGAGCTTTCTTTCCAGAAGGCATTTGAAGATAAGGAATGTGGCTTTATAAAATATAACAGTGACATTTTTGTTTAAAATGAAGAGTTGTTTAAAGCTAACTTATTCAATGGGTATGTTTGCAATTTGCATTTATTTAACATTTGACTTGTCACTTATACCATTTAAAATATTTTTTAAGAATCAGACAAGTCAAAAATAATATTTGATAATGTTTAACCTTTGTTCCTGCAAAAAACAAAAAAAAAAGGGGTGTCAAAAGATACTTATTCTTTTGACACTCCTATTACTGTGTACACATTTTACTCTCTTGGCATTACTTGTTTACAAAATTATAAAGAATATATGAACCAAGTACAATGTGATAATTATTATTTATCATTTTATGAAGAAATAAATTTGAAAAATCGTTTTATTAAAAAATCTATAAAATATATAAAAGGAAGAGATGCTCTCAACCTCATTTAGTGAATTTAAATGGCAACGGTAAATGAAAAAATGCTTGGAAAATACATTTTTAAAAAAATTTATAATTACAGTTATGTGGGTTCAAATATTTTGTTCAGACATTTTTATAAAAATAAAACGTTTCCTTCCATATTTATTTCTTTATAAAATGGTAAATAATAAATATTTCATGGTTCACATATTTTTTTATAATCTTGTAAATAAGCAATCCAATAGTGTTGTAAATCTGCTTTCTTAAGTTTAGGTTTTATTAAAATTCTGATCATTGCTTTTTAAAACAAACATTGCTGGAGGAGTGAAGTGTGTACAGTAATAGCGGTGTCGAGGGAATAACTGCTCTTTTGACACGCTATTTTGGGGAGTGGGGCAAGAAGGTTAAAACATTGCCAAATATTTTATGTCCAAAATATTTTTGAATACCTCCAGAACATTATTTTCCTCAGCACCTATGTCTTGGTTTACATAGAGCCAGAACAGTGGTTTGTATTATACTGTATTATATTCATGAAGCGTTATAATAATAAAGGAGGCTGCATAAGATTCAATAATTCAGTTCATTGGACACCAGTCTGATTTAATAAAACCTGTGTACAAATATTACATAATTGAAATGTTTAGATGTCGACAATAAAAATCTTAAATGTAATTATACATATTTTTGTCATGTAATAAAGTATTGTAATAAAATAAAAAAAAATCTTAGTTTATTACAAAATAACTTTGCATATTCCTTTTTCAGAGAAACTCATGTTTATTCTGGTCATTTGCATAATCTTTGGCTAGGAATAGAAAACAAAAACTTGTTCATATTAGTGGACTGCTATTGAGCATTCTTTAATGTAGAATATTTTACAAACAAGATACATTATGCTCACCTGATACAGGCCAGGAGGTATGACCATCTAAGACAAGCTTAGTACCCAATCATCACATATGCAGGGGCTGGATAAAATTTTAGCCTGAGTGTACACGCTTGAGTCCTCACTTTAAAAACAGTTTTTATGTCACAACTTTCTCCCCCTGCACTGGGTAAATAAATATTTTACAAAAAGTAGAGAAATATTAATGCAGCCTTGATAGTACTGGCTGTAGGTACAGATATTTAACAAAACGAATGCCCAGAGAAAAAGGTTTTCTTTTATACACAGTGAATGTGCTACCAAAGTATATAAATATGTACATGTTTCCTGTATGACCTTTTAAAAGGAAAGCTAACGAATATGTCCGTCTTTACTTACAAACCCAGCATGTCATGTTGTAAGGGATTTTTTTTTTCATATATCAGTCAAGCTTCTCCTTTTCACAATGTTTACTCTAAATTTACCTTGTTATCCAAACTAGGGCATCACATAATCATCTAAATATGTTGCATACTATTATGGATGTTATTTTCTGTCAATTTTGTTGTGTTATGCATAAATTGACAAGATCATGTAGAAGATAAACTGAGTTAAAATGTTCCAGTGCTACTTCATTGTCTTTTGTGTCATGTCTCTTCAGGACAAGAGACTCTCCCGAATTTCCTGTTCTTTGTAGCTCGTACCAAAGTTTGTCTTTTCTTTAACTCTCCTCAGCCCTTTCCTGTCAAGTTCCGCTGACTCCTTACCTTCAATATGTTCTGTGAGTGTCAGATTTTCCAAGCCCTTTTCCCGCATATGCCATAAAAATTTAAAATCTGTTTTTGATTCTCAGTCATTTTTGTTTATATTTTCCCTAAAACTTTGTCATTACACACATGTTCAATCTATAGTATTCTCAGCATCCTTCTGTTGCTTTAAGTATCCTTTCTCTGTGAGGAAATTGCCCAGTATTCACTTCCATAAAGGAGGAACTGATATTACATAACAGTTCAGTACTTTAGTTTCTTTGATTCTAATGAAATTTTTTTTAATATTTTGCTTAGCTTTTGGAAAACATGTTTTGTGATCCCAATGCATAACTTACCTAACAAGTTTATATAAATAGAGAGCAGAACAGAGAATTAACTGATATAGCAATAAGACAAACTTTACTACGAGCTATAAAGAATAGAAAATTGTGGAGAGCCATGAAGAGACAAAGCACATAGAAGACAACCCAATAAAAAATTTTTTTAGCAACATGAGTAAAAAAAAATTCTTAAGCAACTCAAATAGTTGTAATCTGTATGTGGCTTAAAAATAAAGAAAATGTGCATATATGCAGTTAATAAAAATGCTGTTCTCATTTTTAGTTGTTGTATATATATATTTTAATTGTGCACTTTCTGATTATTATGGAATTGGGTACTGGGTACGGTGGAGTTTCAGAGCAGTTTCTATGAAAGTACTTGTAGACAAGACAGGGGGAAGCCACCATGTGAGAGTGTCTAAAGGCAGGCTGACAAGTCAGGATTGATTATATTGTAGATCTTCCTTTGGATTTTGTCAAGAACCTCAAGATGAATAGCAGGAGCACTCAACCAGATATGGCGACAATATTCGGTGCAGGAACTAGGGGTAGATTTATAAATGTGCAAAATGGATTCTGACTAGGAAAACGTTCTGGCTTGACACAGTGTACTAACCTTCATAGCAGTAGATGCAGCTAGGAATTCAATGTAATCATTCCATTTGAGGTCATTTGGGAAAGTGAGGCCAAGGAGGTACAGTGCGTTGCTCTCTTGGAGATTAGCGTCATCCATTCTAATGTTAGGCAGGAATGATTCTTCATGGTAGTTACAGAGATTGGCTGTAAATGGTGGTGTCATCAGCATAGATGCCAATTTGGGAATTGATTACATCAAGAAGATGTAGAAAGATAGAACCTTGAGGGATGCTCGCAATTTTATGAAAAGATCTGGAAGCTTTCACATAAGACCAGCATACCAAACCCTGTCAAATGCTTTCAATATATCAAGAGCAACAGCTTGAGCTTCGCTGTTCTTATGTTCTTCGCCTGGTGTGTGTGTAGATATATATATTTCAGTGATGATCATTGGCACATTAGCAGCAGACCTGACAAAATGGAAGCCATATTGTTTGTCAGAGAGAAGGTTGTAAGATGCCTAATTATTTCTGCATTAATAATAGCCTTGAAAACCTTGCTGGAAAAATCAATAATTAGAGGGATCAGAGGGCTTACCAGACTTCTTAATAACAGGAAATACAGAGAACTTCCAACAAGCAGGAAGAAGTGAGGCAATAGTTATAAATTTGGAGAGGACTGAAGCCAGCTCAGGGACACATTTCTTGAGGACACTGGCTGGAATTCCACCACCTTCACTTGCCTTATAGGAGTAAAGCTTAGAAATTGTTGGAGACCAGAGATGGGGTTTATATGTATTCAATTGAGCCTCAGTTTTTTTTTTTTTTTTTCCCCCAAATCATATCACCCAGAGCAAGGTGGTAACGCCACTGATGTGCAGGGGACTACATAAGAGTAAAAAGATTAGAGGAGAGTGAGGAAAAGGATGAACCAGTTAGAAAGGAGCAAGAGAAGGATGGGAATACACGTGTGATGACAGTTGCAAAGGTGGAGAGAAAGGAAAGGATCTACAGGATGGTGTGGAAAGAACTAGAGTCAAGTAGTTAAGAGATGAGTATTGATCTTGCATTTAAATTCTTGGAGGTTGTAGCCTTCAGGAAAGCAAGAATAAGGAAGCTAGTTTCACAGGTAGGAAGTGCGGGAAAAGAAACTGCAGGAGTAGAATTGTCTGCATTTGGTTGATCTAACTGATTAGGTGAGACCCAGTTGCCAGTCTGGTTGCACGAGTAAACACCTGTTGCAGAGGCATCAGTGACTGAAGTTCGTTGGAGCAGAAGCCATGGAAGTATTTATAGAACAGACAAACGGAAGCCACTTCTCGTCGGTGGGAAAGTGGCTGTCGTCGAGCCGCCAAGTCGGTACCTATCACATTACTTATTCTCCTTTGGAGCCTGTCAAGAACACGGAGATGAACAGCGGGGGCACCTGACCATATATAGCAGTAGTACTCTATGCATGAACGAATGGTTGATTTGTATATATGCAGGATGGTTTCAGGTGGGAAAAACATCCTGGCCCGACACAGTGACCCAACCTTCTTAGCAGTGGATTTAGCTATTGACTGAATGTAGTGGTTTCACTTGAGATCAGAAGAGAGGGTAAGGCCGAGGAGGCGCAGAGTATTGCTTTCGGGGAGACTCGCTTGGTTCTTGCTTATGGGAGGCAGGAGAGGTTGCCCGTGATGATTGACAGACAGCAGCTTGGTCTTAGACGCATTGAAATTTACAAGTCAATTCTTACCCCAATTCACCAGTGTAGATCCCTCTCAAGATCAGCAGCGAGATTATGTTTGTCCGTCACGCCTGGATTCTTACTGATGCGGGAGTAAATTGTGGTGTTATCTGCGTAGATGCCTACCTGGCTCTTGATCTCATCTGGGAGGTCATTTATGAAAATAAGGAAGAGCGTTGGGCCTAGGATAGAGCCCTGAGGGACACCAGTGTTTATACAGTAGGGTGTGGAGGCATGCCCATTAAGGACGACCTTCATTATGTGGTTTGGAAAATTAGAAAGATTGGATCAGATCATGCAGTCGTCCGGTAATTCCGTAACCCTGTAGCTTGCATTGAAGGCCAGCATGTCAAACCCTGTCAAAAGCCTTGGAGATGTCCAAAGCAACAGCACGAGCCTCGCCGGACTCCCCGAGGGCCTGAAGCATGTACTCCGTAATGGTCGTTAGCATGTCGGCCGTGGACCTGGCAAAGTGGAAGCCATACTGCATTATGGGCAGTAAGATGCTGAACTATTTCAGCATTAATAATGGCCTCGAACACCTTCCCGAAAATAGGTAGAAGGCTGATAGGGCGATAGTTGGATGGGTCCGAGTGTCAACCAGACTTATTAAATACAGGAATGACAAAAAGGACTTCCAGCATGCAGGAAAACAGGAAGCAGAGAGGCAGTAGTTATAGAGTTTAGAGAGGACAGAGGAGAGTTCAGGGGCACATTTCTTAAGGACAATCACCAGGATTCCATCACCGCCGCTCACCTTGTGGGGGTCAAGTTTTGATATTACACGCGATACTACTGTCGGGGTAATGTATATATCAGACAGTTTAGCATCAGTTCTGATGGGGAAGTCGGGTGAGTATACTCCAGATGAGTCAAATGTGAAGTTGGATGAGAATCTGCGAGCAAAGCACTCAGCCTTGTCCGCTGATGATGTGAGGACCTCGAATTCATTGATTAAAGGAGGGATAAAGGAATTGCTATTGTTCAGCACCTGTTTGCATAACCGCCAATAGTCTTTGGAGCCGAACTTTCAGTCAGCTATGCTCTGTCTTATTCTCGCAGCAAATAACCACTTGGCGATGTTCAGGATTCTCTTGCACTCATTACGAGTAGACGTGAATAGGCACCTGTTGTGGTCAGATGACTCTCTCTGAAATAGTCGAAAGTAGTGATTCCTGTGGGCAATGGCGGCTGAACAGGCAGGAGAGACTCAAGGGGAGGAATGAGGTTTGAGACAAAACTTCCTGGTAGGTATGAAGGCATCAATGCCAGCTTTCACCCAGGACGAAATCTCAGAGGCACAGTCATTAACCCTCTAGGGCCATTCGTATCATATTTGATACAGTATGAAAACAAGCCTTGAAATAAATATTTTCCTGAAAATTTTTTTAAGAGAAATATTTTATAAATTTCAAATGAAAGCAGTACTGACTGCTCAGTCAATGAATACCAAGTGTTTCCTTATAGGGAAATACTGTATCAAATATGATACGAATGGCCCTAGAGGGTTAACTGGGAGATCGAACACTTTCCCCCAAGGGACGTCGCAAAGGAAGTCGTGGAAGGCGTCCCAGTCAGCTCTTTGGTAGCGGTAGGAGGTCCTTTAAGTAGGAGGCTCCTGGGGGGGGGGGGGGTTGAGAGTGGAGAGAGAGAAGGTGGGAAATTGGATGTGGGTATTCTAGACAAGTTAAATGTGGGCTTGGATAAGAATTTTCAAGCAAAGTCTCAACCTTATCTGTTGTGGATGTGAGGACTTCAAATTGATTGAATAGAGGAGAGCTTGAGAGTTCAGTACAGTTTTGCAGACCCACCAGTAATCTTTGGAACCAAAATTGTGAAATGTTACTTCATTCTATCAAGAGATAATAGCTTAGCATCATTTAGGACACTCTTAAATTTATTATGAGCAGAGACAAAGAGCCACCTATTGTGATCAGACAGGTCCATCCAGTAAAGCTGGAAGAAGTGATTCCTGTGGGTGATGGCAGCTGAGCAATCAAGAGAGAACCAAGGAGACGAATGAGGTTTAAGTAGAAATTTTCTAGCTGGGATGAAAGTATTGATGCTGGCTTTCATCCAGAAGGAGACTTCAGAGACGCAGTCTTGAACAAGTAGACTAAAAACTTTGTTCCAAGGGACATTGCAAAGGAAATCACAGAATGAGTCCCAGTCTGTTCATTGATAGCATTATGATATTCTTCTGGTAAGAGGTTCCTGGGTGGAAGTGTTAATAGAAAGTGACATTTACTGACACCACAGCATGATCAGAGTTGGCAAGAATCTGGGATAAAAGTAAGGAAAAGATCTAGAAGAGAAGTGTGTCCATTGTGATTACTGGGGAAAATTTACCACTTGCATGAGACTGAGAAGTTCAGCATTTTGACTCCAGCAAGGCATGATGTGCATTGATGTCAGTCAGTCAGTTAAGTGCCAAACGTGAAACACTCTTTGGCAATCATGTCTCGAAAGAGACATGACTGACTGGGCAGAAGATTATCCCACAGTAGGTTGCCATTGCTTTCTGCGGTAGACTGGTTGCCAGCCAAGGCTATAGAACCCAATCTGTCCTATTATTTAACCCATAACTGGAAGGAAGAGATGGATTAATACCTTTCCCAAGGGTATTTGTGCATAAGTGAATGCAATGAATTCAACTGGAATTTGAACTCAGCTCCCCAATTTTTCGTTCCGAGCCGATATCCACTGCACCACAACGCACATCCTCAAGTCACAGAACAGAAATACTTTAGCAAATGGGTGAAGGGAAATCGTTGTCGTCGTCTTTGCAGCCTTTGGCCGAGATACACCTTTCCAGTATTCCCTGTGCATCTGGAACCCTGGCACAGTTTGCAGCAAAATTCATAATCTTGTTAAATAGTTGAATACTTGATTCTTCGCCAGGGCTACCAAGGGTGTTTTTATTGTGACACCAACACTAGATGGGTTGCCTCCATGCCCCATCCTGTTATTTAACCCATGACTGGAGGGAAATGACGGATTAATACCTTTCGCAAGGGTACCAGTGCTGAAGTGGATGCAGGGTACTCAACTGGAATTTGAACTCGGTTCACCGATTTCTCTTTCCAAGCCGATATCCACTGCACCACAATGCACATCCGTCACTGAAAGGAAATAGCTTGTCTATATTGTCACGGCCATATCACGTTAAATACACCGGTTCTCGTCCGATCACCGAAGTTAAGCAACATCGAGCCTGGTCAGTACTCAGATGGGTGACCGTCTGGGTATACCAGGTGCTGTAAGCGTCTATTTTTGGATGTGTGTTATGGCGCAGTGGATATCGGCTCGGAACGAGAAATCGGGGAACCGAGTTCGAATTCCAGTTGAATTCATTGCATTCACTTACGCGCAAATACCCTTGGGAAAGGTGTTAATCCATCTCTTCCTTCCAGTTATGGGTTAAATAACAGGACAGATTGGGTTGTATAGCCTTGTTCGGCAACCAGTCTACCGCAGAAAGCAATGGCAACCTACTGCGGGATAATCTGCCCAGTCAGTCATGTCTCTTTCGAGACATGATCGCCCAAGCGTGTATCGCGAATGACACTTAACTGACTGAACACTATCTGGAATGCAACAGTCAGGAGAGTAAGGGGGAGCGGTATAGAAAGAAGATATAGCTTATTGATTTTCGCAGAGACTGAGGCACATGAAGAAGTGGACAGGGGGTTTAAGAGAGATCTCCCTAACAAGAGGGGGATGTTTGCTGACATAAACATTCAGGCTAAGCATGTGGACATGAGCATGAGTCCTTTCCTAAAGAATGTAAGGAATACAGGTATCGAGAATCAGAAGAAGGAATTGTAGGGTTGAGTTTAGTTTCGCAGAGAGCTAGGATGTCAGGGGACCCTTTGTAGAGGAACAATTCCACACTGCAAAAATTGGTACGGATACCATGGACATTAGAGAAAAAGATATTAAGGGGTGTAGGTGTTTTTTTGTTTTGATGGTTTAGTTTTATATCTTTGATTATGTGTTGTCATGATTAAGATATGTCAGTAAGGAGAGGCCTAGAGTAGAAATAGTAGTCGGCTGTCCAATGCAACGTGTAGGAGGAGAACTTTCAGGGTTGTCCACCAGAGGCACTTGCAAGGACACTTATCCACGCATGACATGGCACTACAAGAACCCAGATATTCAACTACTGATAAGAGCAGCCTTTCAAGATACCATGCAAGAGTCCGGGCTCCTAATTACCAGTTAGAAGCAGCAACCAAAAAACTGCCAACCCAGTACCTTCAGTATGGAAAGCCGTTACCATCATTCACACACATATTACAAAAGCTTGTGAGAGCATCACTATTAAGACCTGAGGTGAGGAAAGAAACTGGGAACCCCTTCCTAAACAGGAAAGAAGGGATGAGCCCTATTCCTATTCAATAGAAGGGGGAGGAGTAAAGAGGGAGCAGTAGGAGAGCCTGTTCACACTTATTAATGATGACATTTTAGCACATTTTTGTTAACTGATTTTTTCTAAAGTTTTCAGCTTATTATGCATTTCTACTTTTTAAAGTAAAAAATGCAATCCCCCCTCAAAAAAACAAAAAAAAAAAAATAACAGAAGTTATGGCCACCTTATGAAGAAAATATTGTGATTCCTCAAACATGTCAAAAGTGGCTTGTGAAGTTTATGTTGGAGATTTCTTAGTGAATTATGCTCTAATGTTAGGGAGACCAAAAGAGATTGCAATAATCCATTATTTATTATGATATGAGAAACGTCTAACGTACTGAAAATATTCAAATCAAGTGTTGCAAAATCATTTTTTTTGATGACTTATCAAACTTTTGCAGGTTATTTAAAACCAGAAAATATTTTTACATTCTAAAATTTTTTCGGGTTGGGGAAGATATAATTTACTAATTAACCCATAGCTGGAGGAAGATGTGGATTAATACCTTTACCAAGGTTATTTGCACCAAAATGTATATAAGAAACCGAATTGGTATTTGGGCTATTCAATTTCCAATTCTAGGCCATTACTCCACGTAATTCACATTCAAGCTTACAGCACCTGGTATTCCCAAACGGTCACCTAATCTAAGTACTGACCAGGCTTGATGTTGCTTAACTTTGTTTATTGTACAGGAAACTGGTATTTCGACATGATATGGCCATAAGCTTTTAATTAATAATAGAAAGAAGAAAAAAATAACACTGAGTGAAATAAGACAAACACACAACTTCATTTGTAAATGAGTTATTATGCGACCTAGGTTTCTTCTATATGTCTTCAGGCGGCTTGCAGTAAATGATTTTGCCATTTTTTTTAAAGAACGCTCACGTAACTGGGATTTTTTTGAACGCTCACATAATGGGGAATTTTTTGAATGCACAATTTTCAAAATTAGAAGAATTATAAACCTAATAGGTATTTTATGGTATGGTTAGACTTAGTCATAATTTTTGTTCTTTCATTCAGTAATTAATTTTTGTTTGGGAATAACATATATATATATATATATATATATATATATATATATATATGTGTGTGTGTGTGTGTGTGTGTTAGAGAAGAAAATTTTAAAAACAGTTTCCACTTCTGTGATATATACGTAACTCTTCAGAAATGAATTGAGTTCTTTCGGTGACTGGCGTGTGTGTACACTGCTTATATACAACACGCTAAAATTTCCCTTCTCTAATTCCATATGCCTATGACTTAGGGGGTAGCGACTCCGACTGACACCAAATTGGTTGAGTTTCGATCCTGGCCAGAAGCAAGTGGATGTGTAATAGGTAAGAGTTGTTAATACAATAAAGGTTGATCGTCTCTAAGAGGTCCTATCTTTGGCTTTTGTAGTATTTTTTAGCATGATTGTAAAGTTAGTTCTTTAATGCGTTTGCAGTTTACTGTAGTTTCATGTCTCTGGTTTAAAAGTTTGTTGCTATTCATGTATTTAATGATTTCAATTTTTTCTTGAATACAGGAAACATGGTTCCTTTATTGATTTAGATGTTTCAGATGAAGACCTCGGATATATATATATATATATATATATATATATATATATAAGAAAATTTTAAAAACAGTTTCCACTTCTGCGATATATGCGTGACTCTTCAGAAATGAATTGAGTTCTTTCAGTGACTGGCGTGTGTGTACACTGCTTATATACAACATGTTAAAATTTCCCTTCTCTGATTCCATGTGCCTATGACTTGGGGGTAGCGACTCCGACTGACACAAAATCGGTTGAGTTTCGATCCTTGCCAGAAGCAAGTGGATGTGTCTAGCCACACTGATGAGCTGTGATACAACAAAACAGGCTTGTATGTGGATGACTAATATATATATATATATATATATATATATATATATACTAGCAGTATAGCCCGGAGTTGCTCGGGTGTAATGAAAGCTTGAAAATTAATCCATGGTCCTGGAGCTCAAACACTTTGGATGTTGGCACGAAAGACTAAAAAGCAATAGTTGTTTCCAGTTAAAGCGAAACCGTAGACTGAAAGAAAAATGTTTGATGTAAGTCAAATTTTGATTTCCTGCTATCGATATCAAATAAGCTTTTTTGTCGTAAACTGAATTTTGAAGGCTAAATAAGTCCTCTGAGTAAATGGTATCATGGCTAAGACTAAGAACAAAAATTATACCTACTTAGAGCCAAACCTGAAGCAAAAACTAAAATAAAAGGGTTGAAAAAAATACAGACATACAGGCAGATAAACAGACACACACACAAACATCTTGCCTTTTATATATATATATTATTGATTTTCTGCACTATTGTAAGAACTGCAACCTTGAAACTTCTGAATATCGTTTCTTATGTCTTTATCTATGAGTGTATCAAATTTGATTAAAATCGGACCAGTCCTTTTATAACCCGATTTTTTCGATTATCGATATTTATCGAGGGGGTACCTCGACACAAAACCTAGCTAAGAACACTCGCAGACGCTTATAGTACAACTGTATAAGTTTTCAAGGAAATCGGTTCAGCCGTTTCGGAGTCTATAGGTAACGGATACACACACAAAGTTCCATTTATAAATAAGTTTAGATTTGATATATAAGTAAGAGTTTGTCATTTAGCTGATTGATGTTACCTTCAGCATCCTGACTCTAGAAAACTTTCCTGTCTGTCCACTCTTCAAGTATCAGCAACTTACTGCTTATGTTTTTAAATTTTAATTCAAATGTAAATAAAATATATTTGTCAAATAAAACAATAATATTTCTACTTCTGTTTATATATACTTGTTGCAAAATAAAATCTTCACATTTGCGTTGATAAATACCATCAGAGAACGAAGTGTGTTGCTGAAGAAAAGTTTCACTATCGTCTTTCTTCAGATGTATATACAATGCAAGTCAAAAACCAAGCAGCTTTGTGATGAAGCAAAATATCCTTCTGACTTCAAGGAAAGAAGTAACAAACAATGTGAGTATAAAACTGAGAATGGTTCAAACCACCCCAACCCGCAACCCCGTATGCACCTGTAGAAATTTGTCTATAAATTTGGGGGAGATTTTTAATACTCATTTCCATTGATTGTAACCAACAGTAGTATGTGCATTGCCCTAGATCAAGCCAGAATATACTTTGCATTCAGTTTTGTGGCGAGGTGCATTGACAATATGACCACTGAATGTAGGCCCATGTGATTGGCCCAGCTGCACACATGGGAAAAACATATAACTATATAGATACCCCCTAATGGGGAAAGAGAGGTGGGGGAACTTTTATGTTGCACACACTTGCCAACAGTAATTGACGAAGAGTGAAACAAAAGGTAGTTTTCTATGAGAGGTTTAATCTTGTATTTTCATTAACTGGTGCATCAAACTCATTCTAACTTCAATCCAGGTAATGTTAATCCAGGCAAATTTCTTTTTATGCTTCATTTTATTTTTCTTTTTTTTTTTCCTATTTAATCATTTTACCCCCAAACAAAGTGATAAAGCTGTGAAGACGCCAGAAAAAAACTGCCGAAGAGATTCTTAATATATGATCTTCTGTGCAGCAGTAAATGTAGATAAACATTTCACAGATAAAGAAAAGACTTCAAGTGAAAAAAATGCACTTTTTCTGACAAATGCTGTAAATATCATGGGCAGTAGATTTGAGCAAATTTTAGAAAAAATAAGATTACAAGAGAACTTACACTCAGCAACAGCTGAAATTTCTGGAAATTTTCCATTTAACACACTACAGGACATATTGAATGCATGAGAAGCAGATAAAGCAACAGCTGAAATTTCTGAGAAGCGGGTGTAACCAAATTTAAATGTTTGAGAAGCCGATGTAACCAAATTTAAATGTTTGAGAAGCCGATGTAACCAAATTTAAATGTTTGAGAAGCCGATGTAACCAAATTTAAATGTTTGAGAAGCCGATGTAACCAAATTTAAATGTTTGAGAAGCCGATGTAACTAAATTTAAATGTTTGAGAAGCCGATGTAACCAAATTTAAATGTTTGAGAAGCAGATGTAACCAAATTTAAATGTTTGAGAAGCCGATGTAACTAAATTTAAATGTTTGAGAAGCCGATGTAACCAAATTTAAATGTTTGAGAAGCCGATGTAACCAAATTTAAATGTTTGAGAAGCCGATGTAACCAAATTTAAATGTTTGAGAAGCCGATGTAACCAAATTTAAATGTTTGAGAAGCCGATGTAACCAAATTTAAATGTTTGAGAAGCCGATGTAACCAAATTTAAATGTTTGAGAAGCCGATGTAACCAAATTCAAATGTTTGAGAAACAGGTGTAACCAAATTCAAATGTTTGAGAAACAGGTGTAACCAAATTCAAATGTTTGAGAAACAGGTGCAACCAAATTCAAATGTTTGAGAAACAGGTGTAACCAAATTCAAATGTTTGAGAAACAGGTGTAACCAAATTCAAATGTTTGAGAAACAGGTGTAACCAAATTCAAATGTTTGAGAAACAGGTGCAACCAAATTCAAATGTTTGAGAAACAGGTGCAACCAAATTCAAATGTTTGAGAAACAGGTGCAACCAAATTCAAATGTTTGAGAAACAGGTGCAACCAAATTCAAATGTTTGAGAAACAGGTGTAACCAAATTCAAATGTTTGAGAAGCTGATGTAACCAAATTCAAATGTTTGAGAAACAGGTGTAATCAAATTCAAATGTTTGAGAAACAGGTGTAATCAAATTCAAATGTTTGAGAAGCAGGTGTAATCAAATTCAAATGTTTGAGAAGCAGGTGTAACTAAATTCAAATGTTTGATCTGTTATTCGTTTACACAAAGACAAAGAGTGATTTTTTTTAATCATTTCACCTCAAGAAAGGTGATAAAAATCACTAAGATGCAAAGAATTTGAGAAAACTCATTATTAAGGAGACAGATTATATTCATCATTATGATCATCATCATCGTCGAACATCCGTTTCAGCGGTAGCATGGGTTGGATGGGGTTTTCTTGATGTTTCCGCAATTAGACCATCATGAAATATTGGAGCGAGTTTTACAGCTGTATGCCCCTACTAGCATTAACCAGTTTAAGATACTGGAAACTCTGTGTTTTTATTGAGACACTATCTCTAAGAAGATTATCTACCAAGGCCAGAGAATTCAGCCTTCCCTATTCTACACAGAGTAGGTCTCGAGGTTTTTATATCAGAGATTTCCTTTTGTTAGACAAGTTGCTATCCATAGCTAAAGACTCTTACCCAAGCCTTAACTTTTTGTTTTTCTCTTAAATGACCCCAGTTTGGGGGTTAACTATTTGCCTATAGCTTAACAAGTGCTACCACCCCAGATCAGAGGGGTCCTGGGAACAACAGTAATTAAGAGGTGGTTTCAGGTTCCTCACAACCTCTCGATCAGAGGTCTTGCTGCCAAATGTAGTTTATCGTCATACCCAGGACTATTAAATTTAAATATTTGAAGATCAAAATTGAGTGGAAAGTAAGAATCTGAAGAGTGTTTCAAATTCAGAGAAGAAATTATTAGGATAGAACTTGTAGTTAATTTAATCATTCCAACTGAAAATGATGTTTTAGTCAATTTAGGTGCCATACGTGTACACGCTTGGGCGATCATGTCTCGAAAGAGACATGACTGACTGGGCAGAAGATTATCCCGCAGTAGGTTGCCATTGCTTTCTGCGGTAGACTGGTTGCCGACCAAGGCTATAGAACCCAATCTGTCCTGTTATTTAACCCATAACTGGAAGGAAGAGACGGATTAATACCTTTCCCAAGGGTATTTGCGCGTAAGTGAATGCAATGGATTCAACTGGAATTCGAACTCGGCTACCCGGTTTCTCGTTCCGAGCCGATATCCACTGTACCACAACGCACATCCGATGTTTTAGTACTGCACTTAAATTCATAAAGTCAAGGTACTAACAAGGAGAACTCATTAGAACAGTTACCATGGAGATATAAAATAGAAAAGACTGTAATAAGGAAACGAAATTAAAGAACTTTGATGAAGGCTTTTATAAACAAAATGGGACCATGATGGGGCTAAACGCAAAAAAAAGAATACAAGTAAAAAAGGATATGTATGTGTGGATAATTCTGGAAGAGTCCAAATCGATGGAAGTTCATGCTTATGACAAAAGGCACAGGAAAGCTCTTATGGTGGTGGGGGAAAGTAACTAAAAACCGAGATGCCAGGTAAAGACTGATACCATTGCAGATTCTTTAGATTTTGTTAAGAATATTTACATGCATAACAGCACTAGACCACACATGGTCAGCAATATTTTATGCATGGACAAAGGGTAGACTTAAAGGTTTAAGATAGATTATGGCCAGAAAAAAATGTAAAGAATGTTGATTTTCTAAGCACTGCTTAAGATGTATTACCCAGCGAAAGTATGGGTTACCCAGTGTGGATCGAACTCACTACTCAATTGTATGATGCTAGTGAGACAAACCTGCTAACCATTACACCACGTTGAGGTGCCCAAAAATATCTAGAATGACATGGTGAACAAACTTTTTGTCAGAGCAGCTGTGATGAAAACTTATTGCTAATCTAGAAATGTACATAAATTCATAAAGTTTAGGTACTATAGAAGAAAGTTCATCAGAACAGGCTTACGGCCTATCACGTTGAAAGTTAAGCAACGTTGAGCCTGGTCAGTAGTTAGATGGGTGACCGCTTGGGAATACCAGGTGCTGTAAGCGTATAGTGACGGATGTGCGTGCTTACGGCCTATCACGTTGAATACACCGGTTCTCGCTCAATCACCGAAGTTAAGCAACGTTGAGGCTGGTCAGTACTTAGATGGGTGACCGCTTGGGAATATCAGGTGCTGTAAGTGTTTAGTGACGGATGTGCGTTGTGGTGCAGTGGATATTGACTCGGAAAGAGAAATCGGTGAGCCGAGTTTGAATTCCAGTTGAATACCCTGCATTCACTTAAGTACTGGTACCTTCTTGGAAAGGTATTAATCCGTCCTTTCCTCCAGTTATGGGTTAAATGACAAGGGTAGGATTTTGGGGATCCTGCCCTTAAAAACAAATCCCAATGAATCTCGAAAAGAAAAATGTATTACTAGACACAAAACTTATATAAAAACAATAATAAATTGTTGAAAGAAAAAGGTATTACCAGCAATAAATAAATAAAGTTTAGTTGGCAATAAATGACCCGACGAGGTGTTGATTTGCCATAAAAATAAAACAACCAACAATTACCATGTAAGTATTTATAAAAAGACACATCGAAACTACGTTAGGGTCGAGGCTAAGCAACTGAAGCCAAGATTCCATGTCAGGACCAACAATATTGCAGATTCTTTGATTTTTTATCCTGTAAACAAATACATAACAGGAGCACCAGACCATATTTGGCGGCAATATTCAAAGCATGAACGAATGGCAGACTTATCAATATATAAAATAGATGAGAAAAATTGTCTAGCACAACACAGTGGACCAACTTTGCTAGCAACATTTCAAAATGGGCTATATACTGAAAGATATATGAATAAAGAAAAAAGGAAAATTATCTTAATCGTCGCTCACATACATGCACACACACTCCCACGTATATATATATAATGTATGTTGGTTGGTTGGTTGGTTGGTTGTTTTGTTTTTATGGCAAATCAACCTCGACGGGTCATTTATTGCCCACTAAACTTTATTTATTTATTGCTGGTAAAACCTTTTTCTTTCAACAATTTATTGTTGTTTATATAAGTTTTGTGTCTAGTAATACGTTTTCTTTTCGAGTATCAAGATTCATTGGGATTTGTTTTTAAGGGCAGGGTCTCAAAGTCCTACACTTGTCGTTTAACCCATAACTGGAGGGAAGGGACGGATTAATACCTTTCCCAAGGGTACCAGTGTTTAAGTAGAATGCAGGGTATTCAACTGGAATTCGAACACGGCTCACCGATTTCTCTTTCCAAGCCGATATCCACTGCACCACAACGCACATCCGTCACTATACGCTTACAGCACCTGGTATTCCCAAGCGGTCACCCATCTAAGTATTGACCAGGCTCAACGTTGTTTAACTTCAGTGATCGAGCGAGAACCGGTGTATTCAACGTGATGGGCCGTAAGCCTTATAATGTATATGCGCGCGTGTGTGGATTAGGAATTCAGCGGTAGTTGATCTGAGTTAGGGAAAGGGTCTAACTGATAAACATATCAGGTTCAAGAATTAAAGAAAGCTAACATTTCTGAAATTAAAACTGTAAATTAAAACTAAATATTGAGATAATGGACAATCTGTTACAATTTTAAGAAAGAAAAAATAATGAAAGCAAAAGCAATTTTGAAAAGAAGGTAAGAGAAGGATGAAGATTTTTTTTTTAATCACATCACCCCAAGCAAGGCAGTAATGCCACTGGTGTGCAGGGGCCTACGTAAGAGTGAATAGATTGGAAGAGAGAAAGCCGGAAACCACATACTAAACAGGGAACAAGGGATGAGCCTCTACACCTGTTCAATAGACGTGGGTGGAGTGTGAACCGGGCATTAGTTTAGTCTATCTACTCCAATTGAAAAAAAAAATAAAAAAGAAAAGTGAAAAGATTGGAAAAGAGAAAGCCGGAAACCTCATCCTAAACAGGGAACAAGGGATGAGCCTTGATGAGAGTGGAGTGGACGGAGAAAGGAGCGTGGGAGAGAGGATGCAAGTTATTGAGATAGGAGATGACTATTGACTTTACATTTCTAGGAGAGTGACTTGTACCTTTTATTCTCCTGTTTGAAATGGCTGCAATAAATGTAGGTAAAAGTAAATTGATTCGATGTAATCGAATGGAAAACATGAGACTAAAAGGCGCAAGAAGTCCCTCTCCTAGAAATGTAAAGTCAATAGTCATCTCCTATCTCCCGTACTTGAATCCTCTCTTTTATGTTCCTTTCTCTGTGCACTCCACTCTCATCAGTATCCTCATCCTTCTCTTATCCTCTTCCTGATACCCCCTGTAACCTGTCACTCTTTCACATAACTTTCCCCCTATGTGACCACCCCCCTGCACAAGTGGCAGTAAAATGCCTTGCTTGGGGTGATACGATTATATATATATATATATTTTAATTCAGATACTTCAATCCAAGGGAAAAAAGCAGGAAGGTAAATTCCAAAAAACCCGATCCTAATTAATATTAAAAAATTTATTTTAATATTAAAAAATGATACAGGAAGAGAGCTCCATGTAATAAAATATTACAGAGCAAATATATATTAAAAAAGGATTAATTCAAAGATGTTGAATGGCCATTTCGATATGAAGATCCCCACGGGGAACGACACATCACCTCAGCAACAGAAAGGTTTCTGAAAGGTTTTTTTCTGTTACTGAGGTGATGTGTCGTTCCCCGTGGGGATCTTCATATCGAAATGGCCATTCAACATCTTTGAATTAATCCTTTTTTAATATATATATATATATATATATATATAAAACAACAATCTCGAGGAGAAGAGATGGATTAATACCTTTCTTAAGGTTATTTGTGCGTAAGTTAATGAAACGAACTCAACTGAAATTCGAGCTTTGCTCCCTGATTTCTGCCTGAGTTGATATCCGTTACACCACCGCACATCAATTTATTCGTATAATCTTGTTAATAATTTTCTGTTCAAGACGAGCTGAAAAATGTTTAAAAAGAATACATTTGAATGCCTATTAGTCGCGTAGGAACAGCTTGAATAATATCTCAGTTACTCTGCAAGTAGCTTATATAAAAATGATTCAATTTAAATCCCTCGGGTATTTGACAACTATTTGGATTGCAACAGTTTCTTGTCGTGATTCCGTGAAGATAAAAAGTTTTTGTTTGGTCAATGAAAAGAGTTACTGCTGTACAAAGATTTAATCATCAATGATGTTTATTAAGTTTTGGGATTAGCAGAACTGATATCCGTCTTGTATCATTCCAATTATTTGATTAATGGCATTTTGTCTCAGAAGCAAAGATCATTTTCCTAACATTTTGTTCGGAATACAAAGCGTTTTCTTTTTATTTCATTGCGCTATTTTGAAAACGACATGAAAGAGATGATACAAATATCTGTCTGTCTCTCATATATTTTTTCTACAAAACCAAATGCACAGCAATTATAAACAGGACGAATCTTCACTTCGAAACTTCATCCGAAAATACGCAACTCCTTTTGACTTAAACAAAATATCTTTAAATTAAATGATCTATTACACAAAATTTGAAACAGCTAACGTCATCGTCAAAAATAACAATTCACCTGAATGATCTAAACCACAGCGAACCAATATTATTTGCGAATTTACACCTTCTTTGAAGAACTTTGTTCGTGATCAATCCAAATTCGTAAATAATTACATTGGGCACACTACCACCCGTCTGATTAGAAAACTCATGTTGCATCTGTAGCGTAGGGAGATGATTAATGTTTCGTTGATTCGGCCTTGTGTCATACTTAACCGAACTTCCTACAGCTTACATGTTTTATCCATAATTATCATTAGAAGGTTATTATCAGAAAGGTTGGTTGTCGGCAGGTTGAAATGTGTGGAATTGTGTAAGAATAAAATGTACATTTTGTATGTTAAAATAGAAATCTAATCTTATTTATAAATGGAACTTTGTGTGTGTGTGTCCGTTACCTATAGACTCCGAAACGGCTGAACCGATTTTCTTGAAAATTTACACAGTTGTACTATAAGCATCTGCGAGTGTTCTTAGCTAGGTTTTGTGTCGAGGTACTCCCGATAAATATCGAAAATCGATAATCGAAAAAATCGGGTTATAGAAGGGTGGTCCGATTTTAATCAAATTTGATACACTCATAGACAAAGACATAAGAAACGATATTCAGAAATTTCAGGACTCCAAAGAGCCGACTGGGACTCGTTCAGGGACTTCCTCTGCGACGTCCCCTGGAACAACGTCTTTGATCTTCCTGTCGAAGACTGTGCCTCCGAAGTCTCCTCTTGGGTTAAGGCTGGCATCGATGCTTTTATCCTTGCCAGAAAATTCCAACTAAAACCAAATTCGTCCGCTTGCTCGGCCGCTATTGCCCACCGGAACCATTTCTTCCGGCTCTATCGAAGCTGCTCGTCGAACCAAAACAGGCGCCTTTTCACCTAAGCACGGAACAAGTGCAAAAAAGTACTGAACGAAGCCAAGAGGGCGTTTGCTACCAGAATTAGGCAACGCATAGCATCCTCTAAGTTTGGCTCCAAAGATTACTGGCGTCTCTGCAAAAGCGTGCTCAGCAGGAACAAGACTTCAATACCCCCAATAATCAATGAATTTGAAGTTCTCACCTCCCCAGCCGACAAGGCTGAATGCTTTGCCCGTAGATTCTCAACCAATTCGACACTGGACTCGTTAGGAATACCTACACCAGACTTCCCACCCAGAACTAAGGCTCAACTAAATAACGTCCACATTACACCCTCGCTGGTCGCCAAGATAATTGCGCAACTTGACACACACAAAGCGAGCGGCGGTGACGGAATCTCAGTCATAGTACTGAAGAAATGTGCCCCAGAACTCTCCTCTGTCCTCTCTAAACTCTATAACCTCTGCCTATGTGCTTCCTGCTTTCCTGCCTGTTGGAAATCCTCCTACGTAGTACCTATATTTAAGAATTCTGGCGAACCCTCAGACCCCGCCAATTACCGTCCTATTAGTCTCCTTCCAATCTTTGGCAAAGTTTTCGAAGCCATTATCAACGCCGAGGTGATTCAGCATCTTATGGCCAACGGGCTTCTCTCTGACAAACAGTATGGGTTTCGCTTCACCAGGTCTACTGCTGATATGCTAACGACCATTACCGAGTACATATAACAGGCACTTGACAAGAATGGTGAAGCCCGAACCGTTGCCTTGGATATCTCCAAAGCATTCGACAGGGTCTGGCATGCTGGCCTCTTGTGCAAACTGCGGAGCTATGGGATAACTGGACATCTGTTTGACCTCATTCAGTCCTTCCTCTATAACCGCACATTGAAGGTGGTATTAAATGGGCATGCCTCCCAAAACTACCAGACGAACGCGGGCGTCCCTCAAGGTTCTATCCTAGGTCCCACACTCTTTCTGATCTACATTAATGATCTCCCCGACACCATTAGATCCCAAGTTGGCATGTATGCCGACGACACAACAATCTACTCCTGCGTCGATCAGAAACCAGGTCTGGACGACAAAGTGAACCTCGCTGCCGTACTTGAAAGGGACCTCCAATCCGTAGTGACCTGGGGTAGGAAATGGTTGGTAAATTTCAATGCCTCTAATACAAAGCTGTTATCAACTAATCACCATAGACAATCGCATCTACCTCCCATTAGCATGGGACAGGCTAGCCTCCCAGAGAGTAAAATACTACGCCTCCTTGGCCTTACACTCTTGGCGGACCTCAAATGGAATGACTATATTGAATCCATTGCCAAATCTGCTGCTATGAAAGTCGGCTCCCTGTGCAGGGCCCGGAAATTTTTCCCACCTGAATCTATTCTGCACATATACAAATCTACCATCCGCCCGTGTATTGAATATTGCTGCCATATCTGGTCGGGTGCCCCTCCTGCTGCTCTTTCCTTGGGCTTCTTGACAAAATACAAAGGAGGATCTGTAACGTGGTTGATACTGACTTGGCAGACCGGCTGCAGCCGCTCTCACACCGGCGTGATGTGGCTTCCCTGTGCCTCTTCTACAAGCACTTTCATGGCTTCTGCTCCGATGAGCTTAGATTACTGGTGCCACCTAAGCACGAATTTACACGAGATATTAGATTAGCAACTAGGTCCCACCCTTTTACAGTTAAACAAATAAGATGTAACCGTAAATTCTACTCCAACAGCTTCTTTTCTCGCACTTCCCGCCTGTGGAACTCCCTTCCACAAGTCTGCTTTCCCGACAGTTACAATCTCCAGGTGTTTAAATGTAGGGTCAATAGACACCTCCTATCACACTAACTCCCAACTATTCTCATAACACTCATCTACCCAACCCTCATTCTCGGTATCCTTACCCGCCTATCACCCACCCTCTGTCATTTCCTATATTTAATCAGCCTTTCTCCACTCTACGTAGCCCCCTGCACAGTAGTGGCAGTGACATGCCTTGCTCGGGGTGAAACGCTTATATAAAAAAAAAAAAATCACCAATAATAATTCAGAAGCAGGCATATATAAAATAAATTGCCAGAATTGTTCTTCACAATATAGTGGCGAAACATGCAAAAATAAAAACAAGACAAACAAAACATCTATGGACACAAAAACATAAAAAAGATCTTATGCATGACAGTTTAGTTATACATAGAAATAAATTCAACCACAATTTTAATATCTAAAGAATGCTACACTTAAAATGCTTGACAGAAAGAGAAAGTAACTTATTTAGAAGGAAAAATTATAGAGTGTCCTGCTATCGAATCTTACCAATATATTTTATCCAATATCTCCATTCCTGAAAGAGTTACTACTTTCCCAACATACATGACTAGAAAAAAATAAAAGAAAACAGTGAAACCTATGACCTCATGTAATTCAAAGTATATCTAATACGTAAGTTAATCTTAAACTAATTTAAACATTAGTTTGCTAAAAAAAATTCTAACATCACTTAGACACTTTATTTTATTGAATTGCATCACTTCATGTCCCCCATATGGCGTTCCAACTAATCTCATAAATATTTATGAGCGTTCCTGAACTCAGAAGTGTTATAAAAGCTATTACATTTTTCCTCTTATATATAAATACTTACATTTGTCTGTCAGTCTGTCTCTCCATTATATATATATATATATATATATATATATATTGTAACAAAGTTGTGGAACTCGTAGGTTTTTTAACCTGCTGTTCATGCATTTACTTTTATAGAGAGTGCTCGATACAAACGTAGAGCGTTATATTGTAATAGTTGTTACAATAGTTTATAAATTTGTGGGGCTTGATACATTCACACCCACACACACATACATGGTGATTCAGCGTTCACGTGATAACTTAGTTCCCGCGTAAACGATGCCAATAAAAACGGGGAACGTCACGTGGTACGCTAGTTAGGATTTTGTCCCGGACAAGAGCAGACATGTTTCTCTAACTCACACAAACACACGCGCACTAATTGCGGATAGCAATTAGGGGCGCAATTTTTTATTTCTCACCAGGGAAAGAACTTCTCTTTCCTTAATTTTATGCATGCTGTCAACCCTATGTAACCTTTGTTAATATATTGTTTTTCTTGTTACTTTCGCCTTTTCGTTCTTTCTTATTTCCTGCTTTAAATCATGACTAAGGTTGCGTCGAGTCGACTCGTAAACTTAAATTAGTAATGGACGCTTCGTCCGCTACAAATTCATATGACTATGAATTTATAAACCATTGTAACAACTATTACAATATATATATATATATTTAATCTTTGATTGATGGCCCGTTTTTGTTTTAACCAATGTTCATTATGCCTGTCTCAGAGCGATAAAGTCACTGGATCCCATTTTCTTCATTGCGATTTCTCGAGTGCGAAGACCAACAGACGTAATACAAATTGTTTGAAATAAAAGCAAAAATAGAACGTCTATTTAAAATACGAATATCCTCTAAAAATACCATTTGAAGTTAATAAAAGTGTCAGGTCAAAAATAATAAACCCATGATTCTTTTAGTAATATATGTGTTTAGGTAGACAGATCGAATACTGAGTTGATAAGGCCATTATTAATCTTAAAGTATTCCTTCTTGGGACAAAATGTTTAACATCGGAATATTTTTCCGTTTTGTTATTCAATTACCGATTCTTTTCTATCTGAAACTATTCACCGTCAGTCATGGAGAATTATTTTTAATTGTTTTATCATGAAGAATGTTATTGATACAATTAAGATAATATTTTTATGTTGATTTCTAACTTTCGTAAATGCTTCAAAATAACCTTTTATAAAATCAATACATGAAAAAAAAAAAAAAAAAATTATACCAGTCCAGCTTTGATTAACATCACTGATTTGTTTTGTAGGATTGCTAAAATTTTCTTCAAGTAATTTCGTGAGATGCCAATCAATAAAACCAATCAATAAAACTTTCATAATTTTTTGAGAAATCTCTTTTGAGAAAAATTAATCTTAAGTTTTTTTTTGTATCGTTTCTTTTTACAATAACTTAATATTAAACTAGATTCTCATTTTCTCCGTACCGAAACTATGGCTATGAATCTTTCCCCTTCTGTTTAAACCAGTACGACATTATTTTTCTCATTTTGATATTTCTTTAAAGGAATCTGCCATTCATCTTCTTTGGGCGAAGGAAAGTTTTCATTTTTAAGTATACATTTGTGTCATATATTTTTTATTTTGGGTGTTCTATGACACGTGATCAGTAGGGGACCTTCTAATAATTTCTGAAATTTCAACGAAAGTCGAGTTCTCCAATTGTTTGTGGTCTGCCAAAACAGAAATATTCATTATAGCTTCGCAAATCGCCGAAGCTAGAAAAAGATCAGTTATTTAAAAGTCCCGACAAATTCTGGTTCATCCAAGGGACTTAATCATCCTATCGGCAACGTCATACAATGATTGACATTACATTTAAATTTTTGAAGATCAAACTTGACTGGAAAGGAGTAGGCCGGAAGAGATTTCCAAAAGAAGCAGAAGGTTCGATGGAAGAAACTTAACATAGAACCTACCGTTGGATATAGCCATTTCAACAGTAAAATTGCGAGATCATGCAGCCAATCTAGTCAGTTAAGTGCCATACGTGATACACGCTTTGAGCGATCATGTCTCGAAAGAGACATGACTGACTGGGCAGAAAATTATTCCGCAGTAGGTCGCCACTGCTTTGTGCAGAAGATTGGTTGCCGACTAAGACTATAGAACCCAATCTGTCCTATTATTTAACCCATAACTGGAGGGAAGAGACGGATTAATACCTTTCCCAAGGGTATTTGTGCGTAAGTGAATGCAAAGAATTCAACTGGAATTCGAACTCTGAACTCTGCTTTGTCTTTCCGATTCGATATCCACTGCACCACAACGCATATCCGCCAATCTAGTACTGCGCTTAAATTCATAAAATCTAAGTACTCTAGAAGAAAGTTCACCAGAATATTTACTATGAAAATATTTACTATGAAAAAGCACTGGGAAGCTCTGGCGGCGAGAAAGTGACTGAAGCTGAGATGCCAGAACAAGAACAATAACATTGCAGATTTAACACGGAACTCTATATAGCAGGGGCACCGGACCATATTTGGCAGCAATATTCAATGTATCAACGAATGGTAGACTTGTAAATATGTAAGATAGATTCTGGCGAGAACAATTGACACAGGAAAACAACTTTCCTAGCAGCAGACCTAGCAATTGATTCAATATAATCTTTCTACTTCATGTCAGCGGGAAACGTGTGACCAAAAAGGCGCAACGAATCACTCTCCTGGAGGTTAGCATCAGCCATACTGATGGAAGCCAGAAAGAGTGTTATTTAAAGAGATGGTCATCAGTAAAAAAAAACAAAAACAAAGAAAAAAAAAAAAGAAGGAATCCTAAAATGTTTATTACATGTCGGGGATACTAACAGAGAACGGAAAGTACGATGCTGACCCGAAGGCGTATTGAGATGGCTAAGGGGACATTCCAAAAGCTAAGAAGAATATTAAGATAACATGAAAATATCGTTAGAAACAAGGGAAAAAGGTGCTGAGCTGTTTACGTGGTACAAGTCCTTCCTACATGGCAGCGAATGCTGGACAATCTCCTCAAAGATGAAGGAAAGACTCGAAGCGACAGAAATGTGGTCCTATATAAAGATACTGTGGACCGAATGCGCGAGCAACGTGGCTTTGGAGAGAATGGAAACAAAAAATATATTTACACTTAACATCAGATGAGACAGTTGAAGTTTCTGGAACACGTAATGAGCTTGGAGAATTTGATACTCACAGGGCGGATAGAGGGAACCAGGAACGCGGGAAAACAGCGCGTGACATACCTGATGAGCTTAAGGAAATGAATGGCGGAGTAAGGTTTAAGAGAAATAACAAGACAAAATATATTCAGTATATTAAGAACTACAAGGGACAAGAATGTGTGGAGGGCCATAATCGCATACGTCCTGAAGAGACACAGCAAACAAAAGAAATAAAAAATAAAAAATAATAAAGAACTTAAGGATTTGTTTTAACCTTAAACCCTATATCCAACTTTGTATCATTAATTGGACACCTCGACGTGGTGCAATGGTTAGAAAGCTTGTCTCCTAATAAATTACAACTGAGGAGTGAGTTCGATCCCTCACTGGGTACCTCAAACTCACGGCCTTGTGCCACATCTAAGCTGTGCTTAGAAAATCACCTTGTATTATTATTATTATTATTAATAATAATAATAATAATAGAGAATAATAAAATATGGCATTAAAACATGTTAATTGATAGAAAAAAAATGTTGTTCTTCATATGATCGAACAATATACACAATTTGGAAGAAATGAATGCTCTTTCATAGCAAAGACCGTATTCCATTGGTATTAACTTCTTATAAAGACGAAGAAGATTAGATCACAACTTACACAAGGGACAAATATGTTGGTAAGAAAGTAACCAAATTTTTTTTATTCTACTGTTCATCAAATACAAGGCCCAAGAGCTATTCAAGTTAGAGGTTTAATAAATATGATTGATTTATTGATGTGAGAACTTTAGATAATGAAGATACGTAAGATAGATAACAATTGACTCTAGACTTGGTCAGATTGGAATGATCAGTGAAGCATTCTCGCAGATGTCTGTTCCACAAAGTAATGATTCTTAAGAAGCTAAGTGGAATTTATTTCTTACTAATGAAATACAAAGGGGATAGGGAAGGTTCTACCTAGTGTACGTGGCAAGGCAGGTGTTATCTGTAAAGGTCTGAACTGGAGGAATTAAAGGATGTAACATCTGGAAATTTGCCATTTGCCTGAAAAGATCGAAAAAAGAAAAAAAAAAACAAAAAAAAAACAAAAAAAAAACACGAGGATCTGGCCAGGGAGCCGAAGAGGCTATGGGACATGAATGCTGAGGTGTCAGATTGACTTGGCTGTTCCAAATGATACAAGAGTGAAATCCAAAAAAACTGAAAATTTGGAAAAAAGCCAGCAACTGTCTACGACGATGAAGAAACTATGGAACGTGAATGTAGATTTATTTATTTATTTTTTTTAAATCATTTCACCCCGAGCAAGGCGGAAACGCCACTGATGTGCAGGGGGTTACATAAATGTAAAAAGATTAATTAGAAAAGAGTGAGGAGTACAAATTAGTTAGAAAGGAACAATAGAAAGCAGGTGCGATGACAGATACATAGGTGGAGAGAAAGGGAAGGTTATACAGGGGTGGCGAGAGAGCTAGAGTCCAGTGGTTAGTAGATGAGTATTGACTTTACATTTAAATTTCTGGAGGTTGTAGCCGTCAGGAAAGCAAGAATATGGGAGCGAGTTCCACAGGCGGGAAGTGCGAGAGAAGAAGCTGCAGGAATATAATTGTCGTCTGCATTTGGCTAACCTGACTGTGAATGGGTGGGACCCAGTTCCCAGTCTGGTTGCACGAGTAAACACCTGTTGAGGAGGCATCAGTGACTTAAGCTCGTCCGAGTAGAAGCCATGAATGGGTACTTTTGACATACCGACTAGAAAACGGAAAAAGGCGCTTAGGGACAATTGGGATTGAGACCAATGTTGTAAACCTGTACAATATGATCATTTACTCCAAAAAAATTGTTGAGTCGTGGAAGAGTCTTGTTGACACCATAAAAAACGGCAAAACTCACTTAGGGAGAATTGGGATTGAGATCAGTTTTGTAACCTCCCAGTACAATATTTGCTCCAAAAAATTGTTAGTTGTGAAGAGTCTTGTTGACACCATGCTTCAAGAACAGAATTGCCATTGACTCCAACAATGTGCGATATAATAATGAACTATAAAAGTCGAATTTATAAAAAATGTACCTTTTAAATTAACACATTAAGACCCGCCGTAAAATCCGGTATTAATTATAGTTTCTTTTATTTTATTATCTATAATTCATTATTGTTCACCGTCCTAAAATGAATCAGGGAGCATTAATAGATTGACCGTGGTGATAATAGATATTCAGCCTAACATTAAAAATCAAACAGCCGCATGTAGCAAGCAAACCATGGTTTGCTTACTCCTCGTACAGAACAACAATGCAATCGAACCTTAGGCATAAAGCATTTCATTTTAGATATTCATGTGTCACTAATTCTTATGTGGAGATGTCAAGAATTGTTTCTCGCCCTGCACTTGATTTTAATCTCTTTCCCGATTCAACAATCAATGCTCTGTGCATTCCTCGGATATTTCTTGGCTGATAAACCAGTCTTTGACGGCAACGTGTGCTTTTTGCTTTCGTGAATCAGCGGTCAAGCAACGTTTAGTGGATGCTACCATAAGACGTGATAAATCCCGTTGCATACAATGTATGCATACAATGATCCGAGACTTGACTTATTTCCAATCGACTGAGCCTTACCTGACGACGGCATGGCGAACTGTTGAAAAGAGACAGCTAGGCTGAGTACTAACGACCCTGATATTGAACTGTTTCGGAATTTCTCAACTGGGTCGAGATCTGTTAGATGGGTTGCTGATTGCGTTGAAACGCCGGTTATAGTTCGATCACCGAAATTAAGTAACGTTTAGCTCGATCAGTATTCAGCTAGGTGATCGCTGGAAGAATACCAGGTGCTATAAGTTACGGGAAAGGCCTGATAAGCCGGCGATTGACACAATCTTGTTTCTTAAAGTAACAGATGTGCGTTGTGGTGTAATGGATATCGGCTCAAAATGAAAAATCAGACAGCCGAGTTCGAATTCCAATCAGGTTCGTTACATTCACTTATGCGCGAATACCCTTGGGAAATTAAGATGGATTCATGCCTTTAAGGAATAAAGGCTAAAATGTTGTGATAACAACAACAAATATGGGGAAAATAGTAAATACTATAAACAATTTGAACATGTTAAGAAACGCCAAAACATTTTACTAAGTCTTTACCATTATTACATTTTCGTGTCAGAGTCTTTAAACATATCTTTGTAATTGTTATATAAATTCCATGAAGTTCAGTTTATTACTTTATAACAAAAATGTATCGGAAGAGAAAATCACCTACCACGAAAAAGAGTTCGTGTATTGTGTGTGGTCTACCGAAGAAAAATTACCAAAAATTGTTAGCACAAAAGGAGCTGCTATGAGTATCAGAAGCTATGCTAATTTTCTTTCCTCCCTGTCTTGCATGGCCAATCAGAAAAGTGCTCGGTGAATAAAGGCCGTTACTTTTGTTTACTTGGGGATGGGCTTTTGAGCTTTGGGAGGGACAGGATAATTTTTGAGCTTGATGAATTAAAGTACGATTTTCATTGTTTCGAAGGAAAGGTTAGAATTTTGACTCCGTTGTCTGATGGACTTTTCACCGAGTCTGCGATTGAACTTAGTATTTCTGTTTCTATTACAAAAAACAAAGAAAATAAAATAAAAAACAAACTGTTGTGGAGTAGTTTTCGCACTGAAGGTTATAATCGTGCTATGTCGGTTACTAATCGACTTAACGTACCCAAAATGTTAGGAACTTGGTAATCTTCCACTGAAAGCTGACTCCTTAGTATTCGGCTAACTGCCGACTAATATCAACTGCCTAGTAGTTCTACTGAACGCCAATAGAAGTCTAAAGAACTCCTATGAACTCGTATTTATTTTTGTAAGAATACAAAAAATGTGGCACAAGGCCGAAATTGGGGATGGGGAAGGCTGGTCTTTATCTGTCCTAGTTTAACTTAGCTATTCACTTTCGTCGACCCTGAAACACTTATAATAATCCTTACACCATAATACCACATTTTTACTTACCATTCTTACCACGTTCACCATAATACCTCAGCTGCTCTATGTTGTCCTACTTAACTCCCATATTTACAATGTTCAGTGGAGGGCATGGGCAGAAAATAACAACATTAAAATATCCCCAATGGTTTTATACAATGAATAAACGATATATACAAGAAACTAAATAAAATCGTATTAGTAATAAAAGCCCCCCACTACTCTAATAATGTGACAGCAAAGTCACTTCTCCGGACGAAAAATAATGCGTGGCTTAAAGAATATAATAACTACATTTATCCAATCAGCAGTTACTCACACAATCACTCACACATTTAAACACCACAACAAAAACGAAAAGCACACTTGAAAAACAACGAAAGACGCCACGCATCCACCGGAGAACTAACATTGCTGAACACCTAAAGTGGGAAGGGATGGGGATTAAACTAAAAGAAGACTGGGGACAAAAAATAAAAAGGGGCAATGAGCACTCATAACCTAGCTAAGTTAACTTTAAAGCGTAAAACAGAAAATCAAATGCTTCCTATTCTAACCTATCAGGGAAGGGGTGCACATGTTGTGCCCAGCACACCCAATATCCTGATGCCTAACCAGCATCAAACAACCACTCCAGGTCAGCACCTTTTACTCGACAGAAACGCGCAAGACTCACCCACCTTTTGCCAAATTCAGATGGAGTGAGTCGTTTCCTTTCCGTCCTGATCTTGACTTTGAGCTGATGCTTAAAGAACAAGATCAGTTGGGAAGAGGTAAACTTCTCATCACCATAGAATTCCTTCTGTCGCGTCGTCCAAATCACGACTCGCATAACACCTAGTAAGCAAAAGAGCACATAGTGCTCAGCCCTAGATAACGGAGGCACGACATTGCTACAAACAGAACTAGCCTCAAGGACAAAGAACTTTCCACGCAGGATACGAACCATGAGATCTTCAAGAAACTTACACAACGGAGCAACAACACTGCAGTGGAAGAAGGCATGTTCGACGGGTTCCGTCGACAGCCCACAACGCACGCAGGTTGATTTTCGGTGTTAGGCCCGCTGCCTTAAGCCTCTTGCCTACCCAGAGAGCCTTCCGGATCATCAGCCAGGTGAGTGATGCGTTAGTGAGACATTTCAACCCAGGCGCCCAAGGCCATATGGAGCGAGCCTCCTGCTTCGTAAGCCCGAGCTCGCCAATTAGTTCATCTTGAACGGCCCCCCTAACTAACACCCGATATAATGCCCTAAGAGACAACGCTTGGGCGTTGGAGGGGCCATCCGTAGCCCGCAAGAGAAACTGGAGAGCCAAACGACATTCTTTATAGAAGGAGCATTCGCCACGAGGAGTACGGCCGGCCTCCTCCTCCGAAAAATGCACACTTTTCAAGGATGGAAAGTTTTTATGGACGTCCTCTTGAACGAGGCCGCCGTTCTCATCCACCAGCATACACATTCGATCCAGGAATCTAATGCGAAGCGTGTGTTGACGAATCTCAACGCTAGGCATGCCCAGACCGCCCCCAGAAGGATGAAGGTAACAGATCTCGCGACGCACCTTGGGAGACTTGCCTTCTCCCCAAAGGAAGGAGAACAAGAGCTGTATTAGTCCCAAACGAATGGCACACGGGAGAGGAAGTACGGAAAGTCGGTAAAGGAGAATCGGGTAGATGTGCGAGGCACATACTTCCGCCCTCCCCTTTAAGGAAAGATTCCTCCGAGTCCACAGACGAACTGCGCCCTCGGTCTTCTCTCGAACCTCCGACCAATTCATTTCCAACTGGAGATCAGGACCGAAAAAGACGCCGAGAATCTTGATCGGCCCGTCCGTCCAGAGGAAAGGTCCTGGAAGGGAAACTCCCTTCCACGCACCCAATCGCAAGCCAACAGACTTATCGCGATTGATCTTGGCCCCTGTCACCGTCTCATAGCATCTGATTTCTTTGCTAACTTCGTCAATCTCGGCTTTGCTCGACACAAAAACCGAAACGTCGTCAGCATAGGCGGAGTACCTGGCCGAGGTGGTAGCACCAGGTAGGGAAATTCCGCGAAGGACCGGATTCGCCTTTAACTTGCGAAGGAAAGGCTCCAACGCAAGAACGTAAAGCAAAGGCGAAAGTGGACAACCTTGACGAATGGAGCGAGATAATGTGAAAGGCTTCGATCTTACCCCATTCACTTCCAGCAGCGCACCGGGGGACTCATAGAGCAGTCGGATCCAGGAGCGAAAGTACGGCCCGAAACCGGCGGCGGAAAGGACAGACTCCAAAAACCGATGGTCAACCCTATCGAATGCCTTGGACTGATCCAAATTGATCAGCGCGGCTTCAGTGTCGCTTTTCTCGATGATCAGGCGTACCAAATGAAGGTTGTCCTGAATAGTCCTGCCCTTCACAGCACAAGTCTGCTCGGGGCCAATCAGACTAGGGAGGACAGCCTGCAAACTGCTAGCCAAGATCTTGGCAAAAATCTTTAAGTCAGTATTTAACATCGTTAAAGGCCGATAATTATCTATGCCACCCCCACCGTCCTTGCTCTTGCGAAGCAACTTGATTACACCCCTGGTGAAGCGTCGAGGTATAAACCCCTGCTCCATCCAGTTGTTATAAACAAGAGCCAGCAGAGGAACAAAAACGGACGACTGCCTCAAGTACAGTTCGTAGGGAAGACCATCCAATCCTGGAGTCTTGTCCTGGCCAACCAATTTCAGCGCATCCCAGATTTGCGACTCTGTTATGGGCCCCTCGCACCCAGCCGCTTCAGCCGCCTCGAGGCGGGGAAAGTCAGCCAAATAGGTATCGAACTGAGCTCAGACCGGGCTCCCTGGTGAAAAGATCCTGGAAGTAATCACGAAAAGCCCCACATATACCCACGTCTGTAGTCACGGTACGTCCATCCGGCAATGTGATGTCCTTGATATGCCGATTGACTGCTCGCCTAGCTTCTTCTGCACGCAATTCTGCGGCCATATTCGTTGCCTCAGAAGACATTCTTTTTAACCTAGCCCTAACTACCAGAGCTTGATCCTTCTTGATAAGCAAGGAGGCCAGCTCGGCCCTAGCTAAGGCTACGTCCCCACTATTACGGGATTTCACTGCCCGATCGACTTTCTTTTCTACTGCCGTTTGCGCCGCTAAATTAGCTAAGTTGAGCTGACGGCAGCAAACGACCTAAGTTTGGATTTTAGTGTGTCCCACCACTTATTCCCAACCACAGCCCCCGTCAGTTCCCGCTTTAGTGTTAGTAAAAGCTGGTGCTGGAAATCTTGGCTATCAAATAATGACGCGTTCAATTTCCAGTAGCCAGCCAACTTAACCTTCGGCTTATCTAAGTTTACACGAACCCGGACGAGCCTATGATCCGTGTAAACTATCGAATGGAAACTTGGACAACCTAAGAGCCCTACGTCGACTCTCCTAACTAGGACTCGGTCGAGGTAGCTGGCGCGTACTTTCGAATCCGAGCTGCCCCTATTAGTCCAAGTCTACACTACCTCCCGGGGGTGTTCATTTCGGTATTTATCGACAAGATCATTCCTGTCGAGAAATTCCCGAAATGGTTTCACATCCGGGTTGTTAGTACCCGATCTTTCTCCTATCCGATCTTTCTCAGGGTCAAGGACGGCTTTCCAATCCCCCGCTAAAATTACCCGCCTCGATGTTCCAAAGAGCGACTCGAGCTGCCGAAACAAAGCAGGACGCTCCCTATGGACATTGGGCGCATAAACCCCAATGAGCCTAAAAAGACTTCTCCTTTATGGTAATATCCAGCACACAAATCCTGCCCGCTGGATCCGCGAAGACAAGCGTAAACACCGCACCCAATGACTTGCTCACTAGCCAAGAAACACCTCTCGAACGACCATCAAAACATGCTGAATAGAGATCGTAATCCCTAGACAGTATGCCCTCATAGTCGCCAGCTAAAAACCGGGTTTCCTGCAGACTACAAACATCAACCCCGAGGCGCTGGAGATCATGAGTGAGTCTCACCCTCCGAGACTCTGACCTCAGCCCCCGGGCATTTACACTTGCTAACCAAAGAGCCATTGTGATCCTTAATTAGGGTTGGGGTCCTGGACAGAACATGGACGGGGAAAGGATGCCGACATCCCAGGGAAATGTTAGTTTGAGAGCCCTGTGAACCAAAATTGGGACCCGTCCTACACAGCAATCTTTAACTTTCTCTAACATTTCGTCATCCTTAGAGACGATAGGCGGAGACATTTTTAAAATTTTTTTCCGCTTCTAGGAGCATGTTTCAAACTTTGGCTGCCCCAGTCCCAGTGCGAACCACTGTGAGTACGCGTTGCGCTTCTGGGAAATTGGTGGGAATCTCTATGTCTTTTACTTTGCATTTCTTTATTGCAAGAAGAATTTTCAACTTGTTGATACGATTTCCAAAATTTTTGGCTCTTTCTTCTTGTGCATAAGAAATCTTACATACGTCCTTGCCCATTAAATGTGAGGCTTTTGATGTTTTTTTTTGGGCTCTCTATCCTCTAGGGTGGGGCTCCTATGCCTCTTAGCAGGCAGGGGTAATTTTTCCTTGGGGGAAGGACTGGGAGACGTTTGGGAGGGTATACGGAAAGGGCTGGGGTCCCTACTAAGAGGGGTGGTTTTTCTGGGCGTGGGCTGAGCTGATTTGTTTTTCTTTTCAATTTTATTTTTTTCGGGAGAGGATGGGGCAGAAGCCGAAGGGCAGGGTGAACGTTGGGCCAGTTGTTTCTTTAGGTCCTCTGAAGGACGAAATGGACGTTTCTCCAGGATTTTCTTTAGCTTTTTAATTTTTTGAAATTTTTCGTACCCTGGGTCGTAAGCCCTCCTGAGGTCTTCCAATTTAGGGGCCGACCAGGCCGAGGCATCGCCCTTCTTGCTGATGGAGGGAGTGGGGCTGTTTGTGCCTTTAGTCATAGGAGTTTCTGGGGACCGAGGTTCCGCTGCTTGGCGCTTCCCCCTGGCCCTACCAACAACCAGCCACTCCCCCTTTTCCTTCTCCATGGCTGCATTTGCAGTTGGCGAAGGTTTTCCGGGGGGTGAGGGAACTTTTTTATTCCCAACCGGGGGAACTAGCTCACCGGTCCTGGGTGTTGGCATGCCCACTACGGGCGAGACAGATGTAACAGAGGCGGCCAGAGGGGGATTTAGGTCTTTTGGAGCCTGGCTTCCAGAGGCCTTCTTCTCTGGGCAGGAGGAGGAGAGGTGACCAGTCTCCCCACACCTCCAGCATTTTGGCTTGCGGCCGGCCACGACTACCGGCAAGCTCAGGCCCCCTACGTCAAGACAGTTGGGGTTGGTCAGGAAGGCGTGGCGGTCGATCATTAAATAAAAAGACCATCCCCCGGTCAGGTCATCGCAGGAGGCATCTAAAATTTCGCCGAACTGCGAAAAGTACGCAGCAAGATGCTCCCCGATGACCTGAGGAGGAACCTCATATACTGCTATCCTGGTCCTTCTTTTGCCTTCATACTCTGTGCGGAATATGTATTCATCAGTTATTAGGTCTTCTTTGGCCATTTTCAGGCAATCCTCTGGTGTGGGCAGCAGCACGTCCCACATGAAGAAGCCCGCACCTTTCACTATCCTTAAGGGCTTAAACTCTTTTGACCTCAGTGTTTTGATCACTGTGTCTTTCGTGCTGCGACAAATTTTGCGCGAACGCTTGTCCACCACGAAGACCAACACTATTTTCTCAATCCTCTTCAATTCCTGGGGATCTTCTAAGAGCCCACCTTCTTTTACAAGGTGAGCGTAGCTCTTAGCTCTCTCCAAGAACTCCGTCAGATTGATTTTGCATTTTGGAGGGGACTTCCAGCCACAGGGCGATTCCCCGGCCTCACCATCTTCCGGTGTCTTGTTTTCGTTAATTTTTTCCTGATCTTTTCCATTTTCATTCATATGACCTTTTTCGGCCATCTTTGATTTGGTCGCATCATTAACTTCCTTCTCTTTAGTCGGAAGAGGAGGGAACGTCTCCTCATTTTTATCTGGAGGTTTCTTCCAGGGGGGGTCAAATGACAGTTTTTTCTTTATGGACCGACTACTGTCGGCCATTTTGAAATTTTAGAATCAGCTCAGTAATTTTGTTGTTTTTTCCAATCTAATTAAAAGTATGGGAGGGGTGGGAGAAAGCGGGAGTAAAATGGGGGAAAAAAATACGCAAAGTAAACTATAGTAAGGACAAGATAACGGTTTTAACACAAGAATAAATAAACCCCGAAGGATTTCAGGAAATAGGAACAAATCAGCCAATAACGGCAAACAAAAATTACAAAAACTGGTAAATTAAAAACTAGCCTTTAAAGGCCACAAATTAAAAATTGCCTTAAAAGGCAAGAAACAGTTAGCCTCTTGAGAGGTTTAATAAACTAAAAGTTAAATTGAAAGAAAAACAAATTTGTACAATAAACTTTACAAGTTACGATTACACAAGGAATTAAAAAAACGGCTACTCCCGAAAAGAAGAAATAGGAGGAGGGGCTAAAGTTAACTTAAAACGGATTAACTAGACTTTTACAAAATAAATTTGGACAATGAATAAACTTTACAAATTTACAATTCAATCAAATGCACACAGAAAACAAACAAAGAAGCGAAAAGTCTCCTGACGTCTACTTCCGCAACAGAAAACTGAGGAGAGGCTGAAAAAGAAAAGTTAACGAGGAAAAAAAAATCAACTAGTTTATCAGTTCTTGGTCAACAAAAAATAAAGGAAATGCTGTAAAAAAGAGTTTTTTTTTTTTTTAAAACAAAAATAAAAACTGGCCACTTAAGGCCTAAACATTGAAAACAAAGGAAAAACGAAAAAGAATAAATTCAAAAACGGTCGAAAAATGAAAATAAATAAATAAAAATAAACTTATCTATTCAAAAAGTTCTTTTTTTTTTAAAAAAAATAACGTCCAAATAAGGGATTTTTTTTTCCAACAAAAAGTTCAACACTCGCCAAACCAAGGTCCGAAATGAACACACAAGTCAAAAAAAAGAACGGCGATGAACTTCCCAAGAACTTCCTGTTAACTCTTACTAATATAGGAGGGAGAGTCTATGATCTGAGGAATAGGTGTGTTTCCCCATAACACAAACTAACAAAAAACAAAAACCAAAAAATAAAATAAAATAAAATAAACGACTCCTTACTTTGTGCTCACAATAATATTAATACACATGTCATTAAATTTGACGATCTATTGTGTTTTGTTATACTTCCGGTTGGTATGCATCCAAAACTGGGAAGTCTCGTTGAACGTTCACAAGGATGCAAAAGGTGAAAACAACGCCCGATGGAGAGTTACTGCCTAGGTGATGCACCCTGCTCGAGTTTGAGCATATATTAATTTCATCTTCCGCGGAAATCACTCAACTATTTCTCGAAAGAAGTCGCGGCAATTTACAGATAACAAAGGAATCTGTGGAGAGCCATGATCGCCTACATCTTGAAAGGGACGTGTAATTAAAGCAATAAACAGAAACTAAACATTACATTTCTACTTAATTCTTAAGGAATTTATCACTCAGTTGCACTTGGCATTTCCTACGAGCACTTTTGAATACTGGAATGTTATATTTAAAAATTAGATCATTGAGAGGTGAAAATTTATCAATGTAAAAAGATACAACGCATTCCCCAAAAATACAAAGGAAAATATGAAAGCAGGTAACGTGTAATTCCAAACTTTTTATATTCCAGAAGCTGTTTAGGTGTTTTACAAAAAAATTGTTTTCATTGTTTTTCTTCAAACCATTTTCTACGCATGAAGATGGTTTTTATACGACAGGGAATAGGCGAGACCCAAGAATATTTCTTAACGCATCTTCGCCTCGGACTGGTACATCCGGCTGCTACTCGTGTTATCCCGCTGACTGCTAAAAATTTGACTGACTACGTGATATGATATCCTTTTTATTTGTACATCACGCTCAAACGTAATAGTAATAATGTGCGTGAATATTTAAAAACATTTATTTTTCAAATCAATTCGTCCCCAAGTAAGGCGATAATTGCGCTGAGACATAATGGGTTACTTGAAGTGAAAGAAAAGGAAACATTAGAAGGAATCAGAAATCCAATCCTGAACAGAAAACAAAGGATATATCTCTACTCCTGTTCAAAAAACCGGGAATAAGTGTAAACGGAACGATAGACGAACCTATTTTCTATTACATACTTAACTGTACATGCTTAAATGCTGAAACTTAGCAAATTAATAATTTGATATGTGTTTTAAATGCTGTAGATATTTGATTTGTTTTAAACTGTAATTTCATAATACTTCAAGCAAGCATCAATCGAGCCGGGACATTTTATCTCATTATTAATTTGATGTGTTTTAAATGCTGTAGATATTTGATTTGTTTTAAACTGTAATTTCATAATACTTCAAGCAAGCAAGCATCAATCGAGCCGGGACATTTTATCTCATTATTAATTTGATATGGCTTATACGCGGTATATACTTGATGTTTCTCTTTAAACTGTAATTATATAATACTTCAAGTTACCATCCTTCCATATCCTTGATAATTTTCAATAGAAAGATGTTTCTATTTTGTTTGAAACTAATTAATAGAATATCTAAAAATGTCTGTTATAATTTAAACTTATGTTTTACGAAATTTTTGTTTTTACAAATTTTTGCATATTAGTTGCATATTTTCTTGCATATTGGTTACAGTTGTAACCAATATGCAACAAAGGTTAGAGAAACGTTACAATTGTAACCATTATGCAATTGTAATTAATATGCATATTGGTTACAATATTAACCAATATGCAACAATGGTTAGAGAAACGTTACAATTGTAACCATTATGCAATTGTATTAATATGCATATTGGTTACAATATTAACCAATATGCAACAACGGTTAGAGAAAATTTCCAATTGTAACCATTATGCAATTGTAACCAATATGCATATTGGTTACAATTTTAACCAATATGCAACAAAGTTTACAGAATGGTTACAATATTGGTTACAATTGTAACCTAAGTGTTAACACCTTTTTCTTAAAAAAGATTGCAATATAATTCCCATACATGCAGCGTAACAAACAAACTTTTTGTATATAAATCAAAGTTCGGTTCGAATTGTTCATTTAATTATGATTTCGTCCGCATTTATTTATTGCTGTAATTTCACTTACACAATTTGTAACCATGACATCCAAATGTTTGACCTCGATTTGTTGTATGGCTGCGTCATTTGCTCAGAACGAAAAAAGTGGAATTTAACTTATAACACTGTCCACTGCAAAATCGAAAGTTCTGTTTTGCGCTAATATTTACCGACATTTGTTCGTGGTAAAAAAAAAAAAAAAAAAAGACTAGGGCCAATGTAAACAGTAAGTATTACTTCTCATAAGAAATAATGTGATTTATAATCACGTCTAAGTGAATGCTACATCTTTTAAAAAAAGAAATCGGACATGACTGGTTAGGAAAAGTGATACGCTAGGAATTATGCAAATAACTCAGATTTAACAATTTGAGCAAATGATTGAAAAGAGATAGGATCATGACGACCACTGGTAAAAGCCGATTCCAAGTGAACTGTGATGGACGTAATTGCACAGTCAGACAGTCAGTCAATAAGTGCCATTTGTGATACACGCTTGGGCGATCATGTCTCGAAAAAGACATGACTGACTGGGCAGAAGATTACCCCGCAGTAGGTTGCCATTGCTTAGCGAATACCTAAAAAGAGAACTGGAAAAATATCAGGATTAAATTTAACACATCACTCAATAAATTCCGGGTCTAACTAAAAAAAAAACAAAAAACAACAACAACTTTTAGGCAAAATTCGACTTTATTTATCAACACAGTCTCTTTCTAGGGCGATACACTGATTTCCAATGCTTCTCTAACAATTCGATGCCTTTTTTGTAGAACGATTTGTCTTTGGTCACAAAATACGCCTCAGTTTCCGATATCACTTCTTCATTGGAGCAAAATCGCTTTTCCTGGAGCATTCTTTTGAGGTCTGCAAACAACCAGTAATCGCTGGGGGCCAGGTGTAGAGAATAGAGTGAATGCGGAACCAATTTAAAGGGCAATTCAGGTAGTTTTGTCATCGTTGCGATCGACTGGTGACACGGTGCGTTGTTTTGGTGAAAGATCACTGTTTTCTTTTTCATTTGTGGTTTGTTTTTTGACGATTCCTTTCTTCAAATGCACCAATAATGCTATATAATATTCTTTAATAATGGTTCTTCCTTTCCCAAGGTAATCGATGAACAAAATACCCCGCGCACCTCAAAATACGGAGGCCAAAAGGTTGCTTGCTAATGTTTGCGTCTTTGGTAGCTTTGGACGAATTTCACCTGCTGAAAAGGAGGTTATATATATATATATATATATATATATATATATATATATATATATAACGGTTGAATTCCCTTCATTTTAACATCTCGTGACTTTGCACTACACATGAAGGAATTCTAAAACAGACTAACATACATATAAAGAAAAATTCAAAGAAAACGGTTGAATTCCCTTCATTTTAATATCTCGTGACCAGAGATCCAATCCTGAACACGTGAAGAAATTCTAAAAACTAAAATATTCTGTTAATCTTTTGAAATGATTTGTGAGCGTCTTTGTGGTTGCCAACATTATTTGTTTATAGATACGTAATATATATATATATATATATATATATATATATAGAGAGAGAGAGAGAGAGAGAGAGAGGGAGAGGGAAGGATTAAAGATGGATATTATTCAGTTAGGTAGAAGTTGGCAATTGACCTTGCATTTAAACTTTTAGAGATTGTAGCTATCAAGGAAGCAAATAAAAGGAAGAGAGTTCTACAAACGAAAAGTGAGAGACTGTTAGAGTAGAAGAGGTAGTTAGTTAACAATTTCGACGGTAAAAGGGTGGGACTAAAATGCTAGAATGTATCAAACATATCAAAGTAGGAACGGTTATACATTGGAAATTATGCAAATGACAGGTTTGAATATGTGAACACTGGGACTCAAATTAATCACCCCATATCTATAATATAACAGTTAGGAACCAGTAACACTCCCCACAAACACACTCACCAAACAACTTATCAGACAGACATTTAGCCATGTTTTAACACCAGATCTATTCAACCTATAGACCAAGACAATTCTGAGAGAACTAGCGGTCACAATCTGGACAATATAAGTTACGCAGATGATACATTGCTGATACTTAAAAAAAAACTATAAGACTTCCCACAGAAGGTAGCTAAAGAAGTACTTTCAATCGCATCACCTATCAACTACGTTAAATTTTTTTTATCTTAGTGATTCACTCTTGAAGATCATATTGTATCTTTGCGCCTGATGATTATAGAATATAATTAAAAGAAAAACGATTAAACTAATCAATAATAAAAATAGCTGACTTAAAAAATCCGACGATAAAGGCGTTCGATAAAGAACGCCGCAAAGACTTGATAGAGATGCACGGCAACCTGGATATATTCGAGAAAGAGAGGAATAATCAAGAACCTGTACTGGCAGCAAACCGCCTGCATACGGACAAGAAATGTTCAGTAGATATACAAAAATAAAAAGTGACGTATGACAAGGATGTGTCTTCTAACCAGATCTGTTCAACCTATACAGCGAGATAATTTTGAGAGAACTACAAATACTGCCAGGATTCGTCATTGGCCGGCCACAATATGAACAATAAAAGATACGCAGATGATACATTGCTAATAGCAGATACTGAAAGAAAACTATAAGACTTCGCACAGAAGGTAGCTAAATAAAGCGAAAAGAAAGGTCTAAACATTAAACACAAGAAAACTGAATGCATGGCTATCAGTAAAAAGAGGATCACAAAATTCCAACTACAAGTCAGGGATTCCAACCAGGTACAGAAATTTAAATACCTGGGAAGTGTTCGAACAGAGAACGGAAAGTGTAACACTGAGATCCGAAGGCGTATTGGCATGGCCAAGAAGGCATTCCAAATATGAATAAAGTATTGAGAGACACAACAATTTCGTTTGAAACAGAAGAAAGTACTGGATTGTTATGTGATGTTTGTTCTTCAATATGGCAGCGAATGCTGGACAATCTTATCAAAGATGAAAGGAAGACTTCAAGCAACCGAAATGTGGTTCTACAGAAGGATGCTGGGAATACCATGGATAGAATATTTTAGCAACGACAAAGTCTTGTTGATGATAGAAACAAAAAAAAAACATTGTGACCTTGAATAAGTTCTCGCTGATTTTTCATAAAAAGTAATGTTTTATTTATAAAAATTAGTAAGAAACATGTCAATGAAAGTATTTCTCATCGCTAGAAAATACATTTTCCCATCTTTCTGACAGCATTTGAATCCCATGTCAGAAAAACGACACGTCTTTTGAGGCTAACCATGAGTCGACCTATTTTTTTTTTTTTTGGCATCCTTATAAGAATGAAAGTGCTGCTCAGGCAGGCTGTGTTATCAATCGGAAGTGATAATCGGACGGGGCAATGTCTGGTGAATTAAACGTTTCTAAGTAAGTTTTCACCCGTTTCTCAACATGTGGCCTAGCGTTGTCATGTTGCTAAATCCCTTTGTCGTGTCTCTGCTCGTATAGCCGCCGTTTTTTCTTCAATACTCAAACACATCAATTGTAGTCGATAGCAATCTCCCGTGATGGTTTCGGTCGGTTTGAGCAGCTTATAATAAACTATCCCCAGCTAATCCCACCAGAAGCGTCGAACCATGGATATTCGGCTTTGTCGCCAATGGTGATGCGTGGCCGGGCTTACCCTACGATCTTCCACTCTTAGGGTTATTGTAGTGTATCAACTGTTCATTGCCGGTCACATCGTTTTTTCACTGTGAGTCCTTCTAAGGAAGACGCGTGCGTGTCTAAGACAGTCAGCTAAACTCCGTGAACAACAGTAAAAACTTTGAAGACGATCATACATTTTGTCAACAGGTTTATTTACCATTGAAAGGTGTGAAAAAAAAAAACTGAAAGGAAAACAAAGAAAACAGGTTGAATAACAGTTTCGATAACAAACAAAGAAGGAGGGAGTCAGGGAGAAAACTGAATTCAAAAGGTTACGGAAAGTACAAAGTATACCGTTGTTTCTAAAGGGGTAAGGGAAACAGGTAGGAGAATATATATATTAGAATGGCAAAAAATAATAAAGTCTATGAAATGAGTTCAACTCTTAAAGAAAGAAAGAGTAAAAACATACCATTTGTGCAGTAAATACTGGAGGAGAAAGAGAGAACATGAAAATGTCTGAGTCACGTGCGTTCGCTTTAATAACAAACCAGAAAACGGATAGTGACCAAAAACGGTGTCTTGACCAAAAGGTCAGCAGTCAGTTAAATGTCATACGTGATACAGGCTTGGGCGATCATGTCTCGAAAGAGACATGACTGACTGAGCAGAAGATTATCCCACAGTAGGTTGCTTTTTGCTTTTTGCGGTAGACTGGTTGCCAGCCAAGGCTGTAGAACCCAATCTGTCCTGTTATTTGACTCATAGGTAGAGGAAAAAAATGATATATTATTAAGTAATAATTAGTGGGGGATCAGTTTATTACTCTATAACAATATAAATATGACCCCCCCCCCCCCACTTCATGCCCAGTAGAAGCCTTAATCATATTTTCAACTGATAATTTTCTGGGATCATTTTCTGCTCAGTCAGTCATGTCTCAAAAGATACATGATCGCCAAAGCGTGTATCACGTATGGCATTTAACTGACTGACTGAATTCAGTCAGTCAGTTAAATACCATACGTGATACACGCTTTGGCGATCATGTATCTTTTGAGACATGACTGACTGAGCAGAAAATGATCCCACAGTAGGTTGCCATTGCTTTCTGCGGTAGACTGGTTGACAGCCAAGGCTATAGAACCCAATCTGTCCTGTTATTTAACCCATAACTGGAAAGAAGAGACGGATTAATACCTTTCCCAAGGGTATTTGCGCGTAAGTGAATGCAGCGAATTCAACTGGAATTCGAACTCGGCTCCCCGATTTCTCGTTCCGAGTCGATATCCACTGCGCCACAACGCACCAAAAGGTACCTTAAGTAAAAGAGGTCACTAAGGGAGGTAAGGAGAGCATAAATTGGTGGCAGGACAGCCTGATATGAGTTTTCATGAATTAATGCTTTCAATTCTTCTTGGTGCACTAGAGCGTTCTTTACCTTTAACATCCAAATCATTATTTTTGAAGCGTCTAAACCAGTTTTTGCATGTTGTTTCCAACAGAGCATGTTCGTCGCAAGTCTCAACAAGCATTCTGTGTTCTTCAGCTGAAGGGTTTTTTTTTAAAAATAAAATAGTGCAGTATAATTTCCCACAAATACACTTTCTTTGGCATGAAAATTGACATGTTTAACGCTATGATAAACAAAATTCTTTACAGTTCGGCGAAATGATATACACTGAATTCCAAGCTTGCTTATAGTTACTTCCTTAGAGATGCGTTACCATCTGAAACTATACGCACGCTGTTCTGGGAATGGCTTCCGTTGGAAAACAGCAAGAATTTATTCAAAGTTCCAATACTTAACAGTAGGAAAAGATAGTTGAATTTTCTTGGACATGTAATGAAGGAGGGCTTGGAGAAACTGATACTCACAGGACAAAGAGAAAGAGAGACAGGGGAAAGCAACCTATGATATATTTAATGCGCTTGAGCAGATGGGTAACAGAGCAGGGTTTGAGAAAAGTAACCAGAGAAGGAATTTTAAAAGCTACGAGAGATAGGGAGGTGTGGAAGGAGATGATTGCCTACGTCCTGAAGGGACACGGCACATAGAAGATTTCATTTTGAAATCTGTCTAATTTTAGAATGTGTTCATTCGAGGAGAAAAAAAAATGGCCCGATTTCCAAGCATACATTCTCGGTAGAAGACAACGACTTAAATAAATCAGTTAACTGAAAGAAAAGGATAGACACACGTAAACTGCTAATAATTACGGTGGCGTAGGAAGAATTCAAAGAAAACCCAAGAACAACTAATAATTTCAACAAGACAGACTTGCCTATTAGTGTGTTATAAGTAATTATGGTTCAGCATAATTACAATTAACTCTAGATAAAGAAGTAACAATATTTCAATTCCGATGATTAGATTTTTCAATGAGATCTGAGATGGGCTTGTGAAAATATTGTGACGAATTAGACCTATGTATAATTTTGAACCACAATTTCTTATACAACTGGACACAAATATAATGTATAAGAAAAAGTGGTTTAAAATTATACAAAGGTCTAGTTCCAGTAATCATTTAAAGATTTTGGGATCAGTCTCTATATCATTACGGAAAACTCGGAATTACGACTAAAATATGTTTTAAGAGAAAAGGTTTCGTTTGTCATTTCTCTATTGAATATATCATTCAACCACGATAGTTGTTGAATATATTCTTAACTCAGTCATTGAATGAATCTAGGCAGCTTTCAATCTTCACTAATTCAGTTTTCAGCCAAATTTCAAACAATTTACAGAGTTAGATAGGACACCTCCTTAGCTACATTTTGAAAAAGAATTTCAATATCGGTTCAGTATAAAACGTTGCATCAAAATATGTGAAGTCCGAAAAGGGAGACTAACTATATAAGTACCTAAGTGAGTGACTAACGCTTCTAATAATAAAACTTTTTATTTATATCTTTTTCTGTTTAATATTTTTGCATGCAGTTTTCAACATTTAAATTCTGACGATATCTTTTATCATTTTTGTCAATCAAACTTTGCCTATCACTTATCAATTTATCAGAATTAATTATAAATAATAAATTTTTTATTGTTTTTTTAATCGACTGCATATATATTTTTTCTTTTTAATATTTTTGAATGCGGTCTTCAGCATTAAATTTATATCAAATTAATAGCAATGTCTGGAAAAATCATGGATTACATGGAAAAAATGCTCGCATGAAAAGTGATATTCTTAAGATTATATTAAACCTGGAAAAGAAGAGGACAAGTTATCAAACCTGGACAAGTAAAGACAAGATATTTTTGTGAAGTACAGAAATATAAAATTTCTAACTTAAAATATTGCAGCTAAAAATACATTTTGAATGCACTATTTTAAGTAAGAAATTTCTTATTTTTTTACTTCAATATATATATATATATATATATATATATATATATTCGATAAAAATAGAAGCATAATAAGAAAAATATTAGAAATCAGAATTTTCAAACACGGCTGTGTCCTTTCTTTGGATAGTAAGAAATCCCAAGAATAATAACTGTCAATTTCAATAAAGTAATTTTTTTTTATAAGCGTTTCACCCCGAGCAAGGCATGTCACTGCCATTACTGCGCAGGGGGCTACATAGAGTGGAGAAAGGATGATTAAATATAGGAAATGTCAGAGGGTGGGTGATAGGCGGGTAAGGATACTGAGAATGAGGGTTGGGTAGATGAGAGTGTTCTGAGAATAATTGGGAGTTAGTGTGATAGGAGGTGTCTATTGACCCTACATTTAAACACCTGGAGATTGTAGCTGTCGGGAAAGCAGACTTGTGGAACTCCCTTCCACAGGCGGGAAGCACGAGAAAAGAAGCTATTGGAGTAGAATTTACGGTTACATCTTATTTGTTTAACTGTAAAAGGGTGGGACCTAGTTGCTAATCTAGTATCTCGTGTAAATTCGTGCTTAGGCGGCACCAGTGATCTAAGCTCATCGGAGCAGTAGCCATGAAAATACTTGTAGAAGAGGCACAGGGAAGCCACATCACGCCGGTGAGAGAGTGGTTGCAGCCGGTCTGCCAAGTCAGTATCAATTAAGTTAAATATAATTTCTTATTTGTGTACAATATCCATCTTCAATAAGAAATTATATTTAACTTAATTACAGTTGAAAGTAAATAATTTAGTTCAATAATGCTGATCCGATTATTAAGTGAGGCTTGAGGTGTACATTGGCGGGAAAATCTTTGGGCCAGCCTGGTAAATTAATTATTTTTGTTAATTTTACTTACAAATAGAGAGTGATTAACAGATATTCTCAGAACATTTTATGATCTTTGAGGGCTAGAAAATTTGTTACTGTTTTATCGATAATGCTGTATCGGGGATAATAGAGCATATTAAGTACAGTGATGCAAAAAAAAAAGGAAAAAAAGAAAAGAAAACGCGGGGCAAAAATACTTGGTCATCAGCGGAAATTTCACCGTTCAGCCTTTAATTTTCTTTGTAAAAGTGTTATTTATTATTATAGTGCTATAGTGAATCAGACCTATTCCTCAGATAATGGACTCTCCCTCTTTTATTAATAAGAGTTAACAGGAAATTAACTCAGGAAGTTCTTAGAAGTTTTAGAGACTTCTATTGGAGTTCAGTAGAACTATTAGTTAGTTCCAGTTTGGACATAGTTCGACTAAGGCAGTTGATATTAGTCGGCAGTTAGCCGAATACTAAGGAGTCAGCTTACAGTGGAAAATTACCGAGTTCCTAAAATTTTGGGTGCGTTAAGTCGATTAGCAACCGACATAGCACGATTATTACCTTCAGTGCGAAAACTACTCCACAACCTATAGCAAGTACAAAATGTCAAAGTATGGAATTAGCAGTTAGCGTTGCTGCCTTTGGTTTGTCTAAAGGTCTCAATTCAATGAGGCATTAAACGGAACAGGGTTCAGAATTTTTCATTGAGAATCTTTTCCCCCATTCTTCTTGGCTGTAATTCCGAAGGTTTTGTAGAATGCATGCTTTTCGTTAGAGCAATTGTTTATTCAGTACCCGTCAAATGGTTTAAATATATTGAGATCAGGACTGATTGAATGAACATCTTCATCCACAAGAAATTCATTTGTGGCACATGATGTGTAATAAGAAGCATTATCATGCTAAAAAAAATTCTCCATCTTATTCGTGCAAAAGATTAAACCGGTATTTAGCAGTACATTTTCAGAGCAAAATCATTTTAACAATACTTTTTTATGGTGAAATAGCGATACATTTTCAGAGTAAAATCATCTTAACAATACTTATTTTTATAGCGAAATAGCAATACATTTTTCAAAGTAAAATTATTTTGACAATACCTTTTTATAGCAAAAATAATTGACATTGCATGTTTATGTCAAAAACATTTTTACAAACATGTGACATCACTTAGTTCCCCTAACTCTAACCCTCCCAGTTAAGACCCACTAATCTGCGTACTTTGAGATGATCCACCCCCATTTCCTTTGTATTCTTTTAGTAAAGATAAGTTCCACTCGGCTAGCTTCTTCATGAGAACTGCTATCCCTTGTTTCCTGTTTAGGATGCGGTTTCCGGCTTTCTCTTTTCCAATCTTTTCACTCTCTTTTCTTTTTTTTTCAATTGGAGTAGATAGACTAAACTATCGCCCGGTTCAAACTCCACCCACATCTATTGAACAGGTGAAGAGGCTCATCCCTTGTTTCCTGTTTAGGATGCGGTTTCCAGTTTTCTCTTTTCCAATCTTTTCACTCTCTTTTCTTCTTTTTCAATTGGAGTAGATAGACTAAACTATCGCCCGGTTCACACTCCACCCACATCTATTGAACAGGTGAAGAGGCTCATCCTATGTTCCCTGTTTAGGATGCGGTTTCCGGCTTTCTCTTTTCCATTCTTTTTACCCTTACGTAGCCCCCTCCTGCGCATCAGTGGCGTTATCGCCTTGCTTGGGGTGATATGATTTAAAAAAAGAGTCCTACTCTATAACATCAAACATTTTATATTAACTTCAAGTAAAGGATCACTTTCTACCACAAATTCCCTTCCATATACTTGCTTCCCCGACAGCTACAATATCCAGGAATTTAAATGTAAGGTCAATAGGCACCTCTTATCACAATAACTCGCATCCATTCTCTCAAACACTCTTCCCATCTACCTAACCCCCATCCTCGGTATCCTCATCCATCTATCACCCTCCTTCCGACATTCCTATAACTAACCACTCTTTCTCATCACGTTCTCCTATGCAACCCCTGCGCAATAGTGGCAGTAGAATGCCTTGCTTGGGGTGAAATGATTAATATATATATATATATATATATATATATATAGATAGATAGATAGATAGATAGATAGATAGATAGATAGATAGATAGATATCTTTTATATAACACCTCATTCATCAACAATTTTGATAACAAACCCCTTCAAGTCAAGGCCCAGTCTCTACTACACCCACTTTTTTTCATATAAAATCTCATTCATCAACAATTTTGTACTAATCCTTTCAAGTCATGGATCCCTCTAGTACACTCTTTCCTTCATCAACCAATTTAATCATCTTTTATAAAGGTTAATTTTAATATTCTTCTTCTATGTGCTTTGTCCTTTTAGGACGTAGGCGATCATGGCCTTCCACGTCTCCCTATCCTTAGTGGCTCTTAGCACGCTTTCTCCCGTAACATCTCGCAACTCCCATTCTGTCATCCACCTGCTCAGTCCCTTCAAATATGTTATCCTCTGATTTCCTCTGTCTCTTTTTCTTTCTATCTGGCCTGTTAGTATCAGGTTCTCCAAGCCCACCTTTCTCATTGCATGTCCCAGGAACTTCAGCTGTCTCTTCCTGATGCTCAATATTAATTTCTTTTTCGTTTCCATTCTTTCCAAAACCTTATTGCTCACATGCACGATCCATGATATTCGCAGCATCCTTCTGTAGAACCACATTTCAGCTGCTTCAAGTTTTTCCTTCATCTTTGATGATATTGTCCAACATTCACTGCCATATTGAAGAACTGATATCACATAGCAATCTAGTGCTGTGCTCTCTTCTTTGTTTCTAGTGAAAGTTTCCTACGTTACTCCGCTTCTGGAACGCGTCTTTCGCCATGCCAATTCGCCTTCGGATCTCTGCGTCGCACTTTCCGTCTCTTGTTTGAACATTTCCCAGGTATCTAAATTTTTGTACCTGCTTGATTTTAGTGTCCCCCACCTGTATTTAGCATTTTGGGTTGCTCTTTTTGCTGGTGACCATGCATTTGGTTTTCTTGCAGTTTATTTGTAGAATTTTAATATAATTTTTAAAAAACATTCCGAATTACCTTGTCACTAGTGACTGAATGGCCATCATTTCGAATATTTGCACTGATTTAAAAATCACTCATTTGTTTTCTTTCAGCTGAATTAAAAAGTCTTGCTGTCTATTAAAAGGACATTACGTTAATAAACATTCAAAATGTGCAGGCACCTTTAGATACATTGTATATCTACATTTATATTAAGCAAGAGAAAAGTACAATTTGAAATCATATGAAGAAGCTAAGTGTAGTAAAGGATAAACTAAAAAAAGAAGAAGAAAAGGACAGATATATAAACGAATAAACGAAGGAAAATTCTAGCTGTATTAAAAGACATGTTTTCGATAAACAATTTACATTGTTGCTTAACATCAATTTTGTAAAGAGCGTAAGACAAAATCAACTTTAAAACAGGGAACTTTAAAATTACACACACAGCATCGAATTGAAATTACTATCTTTGGCCTTAAAGCGTGTAAGCCTCCCGAGGATTTATTGTAAATAGGATATATGGAAATAAATCAATAAACTTTTTAAAAATGTTGAATAGTGGGAAATATAAAACTGACATTGGTTAAATTTGAAATACATTTGAATGATTCTTCTTTTTCTTCGACACTATTTTCAATTATTTTATAAACGAAAACCAAGCGATTAAAACTCTTGGGAAGACTTTCGCATTTCGTGAGGCTTCATCTCATATTTGTCTGTGTAATGTGCCTGCAAAACGTGTCCGATCGTAATTCTCCACAGTTTTTTTCTTTTACTGCTTTCAGCAATACTTACATTTTTATGATTTTTCATACATCTATTTGTTTTTCTATGTACACTAGTGAGTAAAAGGCTTGAATCTGAAATCTAAACTTATTTATAAATGGAACTTTGTCTGTGTGTGTCCGTTACCTATAGACACCGAAACGACTGAACCGATTTTCTTGAAAATGTACACAGTTGTACTATAAGCGTCTGCGAGTGTTCTTAGCTAGGTTTAGTTTCGAGGCACCCTCGATAAATATGGAAAATCGATAATCGAAAAAATCGGGTTATAGAAGGAGTGGTCCGATTTTAATCAAATTTCATACATTCATAGACAAAGACATAAGAAATATTATTCAGAAGTTTCAAGGTTGCAGTTCTTACAATAGTGCAGCAAATCGATAATATATATACATAAAAGGCAAGATATTTGTGTGTGTGTCTGTTTATCTGCCTGTACATCTGTATTTTTTTTCAGCCTTTTTATTTTAGTTTTTGCTTCAGGTTTGGCTCTAAGTAGGTATAATTGTAGTTCTTAGTCTCAGCCATGATACCATTTACTCAGAGGACTTATTTAGCCTTCAAAATTCAGTTTACGACGAAAAGACTTCTTTGATATCGATACCAGGAAATCAAAATTTGACTTACATCCATTCATTTTTCTTTCAGTCTACGGTTTCGCTTTAACTGGAAACAACTATTGCTTTTTAGTCTTTCGTGCCAACGTCTAAAGAGTCTGAGCTCCAGGACCATAGATTAGTTTTAAAGCTTTCATTACACCCGAGCAATGCCGGGCTATACTGCTAGTGAAATTCTAAATGTTGGTCAGTTGATTTTGTTTAGAAGCACATCAACCGCTTTGGCAGTGATTATCAACCACCGTGCCGCGGCACATTAGTGTGCCGCACGATCCTCTTAAGGTGATTTTCTAAGCTGAAAGTATGAGACGCGCAGTGAGGATCGAACTAACTATTCAATTATAATGGTTCTAGCGAGAGACGCTTGTTAACCATTACACCACCTCGAGGTGCCTCACTATCCTCTTAAGGTGATTTTCCAAGCGTAGCTTAAATGTGGCACAAGGCTGAAAGCATGGGACACCCAGTGAGGATCGAACTCACTATGGTTCTAGCGAGAGAAGCTTGCTAATCATTACACCACCTCGAGGTGCCTCACTATCCTCTTAAGTGTGCCGTGAAATATTGTCACGGCATAGATATATGTATCTGCGGAAGTAATAATGGTAGAGCGTTAGTATTTGCATAAATGAATAAGTATTAAACATTTTTTAAATTATTTTCACTATGTCCCTTCTGTTATTGGACTTCTGTTATATGAAGAAGAACTGGCCGCCATTTTTATTGATCGAGGGCTCAAAATAAAACATGCGACGCTACCCATTGATACAGTTCAAAATTCAATACGAAACTTATTAGCTAAAAAGGCTTTATCAGTTTTATTGCAATTTTCTACTCCTTATTTATGTGCATTAGGCTTTCCTGCGGATATCATGGACCGAGCATGTGAGCAATGATGAGGTTTTGGAAAGGATGGAAACGAAAAGGAAATTAATAATGAGCATCAGGAAGAGACGGCTAAAGTTCCTGTAACATGCAATGAGGAAGGAGGGCCTGGGGAACTTGATACTAACAGGCCAGATAGAAGGGAAAAAGGACAGGGGAAAGCAGCGGACAACATATCTGATCAGGTGGATGACAGAAAGAGGGTTGTGTGGTGCAACAGGAGAAAGCGTGATAAGTGCCACCAGGAACAGAGAGACGTACAAAGCCATGATCGTCTATGTCCTGAAAGAACAAGGCACATAGAAGAAAAATGCTTTTCAAACCTAAATAACATAAAAAAATAAAGAGCAATAAAAACTGCGCTCTGCTGAAGAAGAAGTGAGAAACTGCTTATCGCACATTCAGCCAAACATTGAAGAAACCGCAAAAAAAACAAAAAAAACAAAAAAAACAAACAAACACCAGGCGTTTCACCCTAAATAAGCTGCACAATTAGTTGGATTAAAAAATTAGAAAATTTTGAAATAAAATTGAAATAAAATAAGTTCATCATTGTGTGTGTATTTGTTTTAAATCTATGGTTTTATTTCATAACATTTAAATGCATACACTTTAAACAATTTGCTAAGTGCGCCGTGATATTTTCATTTGCTCCTAAGTGTGCCATTGCTTAAAGAGGTTGAGAAACACTAATCTATGGGTTATTTAATGACGAAATCCACATATTTCGATCGGTTTGGCTGGTTGTTTTTGTTTAGCGGCATATCAACCTCTATAGATTATTTAATGCCGAAATCTGCATATTTTGTACGCAATTTTATGCTTTGAACTACAAATACGTCATTTTATACTTTTAGGGTAGATCAATGTGTTGTTGGTAATTCAAAAATGTATTGCTCGTAATTTTACCATGAAAACTTTAATGTTTTTTCAGTGATTGTTATTTTACTATAAAAAGGAGTAGGTTGGTCATTTTATTATAAAAGTAAACTGTTGATTTTTGTTGGGGGGGGGGGGTCACTATTTGCCCAGAGCTAGGTCTCTAACGGCTGGGTTAGGGTAAACCTGGGAACAACAGCAATTAATTTAAGACATTCTATGCTCCTCAAAATCTCAAATATCCCGACCAGAGACCTTGCTACCGGACGTCGTTTATAGTCATATCTGGGACGGCGAAATTTTAGATAGTCAATGAATTAATATTTGACATTTTAGAATGCTATTTGCAATTTGAAACAATTATGTACTAAAAAGCGTCGAAATAAAACGGAGAACAGAATTAACAGAATGAAATACACTGTCTCTTATTTTCGCACTGATTGTTATGTTATACGTGTGTTATAGTTTCTGTGTGGAATAAGTAAATGTTTGTAAAAAGCATTAAAAAGTATCGAAATAAAAGAGAAAACAGAATTTACAGAATTACACCGGACGTCAAAAATTTAAATTTACAAGCTGAACATCTGTATCATTAACATTTCGATCTAAATTGTAACAAGAGTGTTGTATTACTCGCCATTTTATATATAGAATGATTCCATCAAGAAAACCTTTATTTACATGAAGTTCTTTCACGTTATTTTATTATATTCGATGAATTTAGACAAGTTGTAATTGATTGATAGTTTGGCTAAACTTCAACAAAAGATTTTGATAAGGTACACCCTTTTTCAAATTAATTAAAACAATACGAATAATGTCTTCATAGGATCTTTCACACTTTCCCTGATCACGTATACGTCGTCTCTTGGCGTTGTTATTCTCTTCCGACCGCATTTTTCTTTAAGTTTTGGATTGATAGATTCATCTCCCCCCAAACAAAAACTAAAGTAGGATGTGACACAAGGTCACTTTTTATGTGAGGAACCCATATACCTGCATAAGAACCAAGGGCAAAAATCGCTCTGTTCCCGCGAATCGTAACTTATAACTAATTAGAACTATTCACTACTATTTTTCTAGTAGTTTAGTCTTAAAGGTCAGGATCAGTACTATTAACCAGTTCAGCCACGTCGCAACCGGATGTGACAGTGTCGAGGTTTAAAATTGTCATCGGCCCCATCGTGAAGGACTTTTGAGGACGTCTTAGGCACTGGGCAATAAACATAGACTACTTTCCGAGGGAGAGTTACTGCCTAGGGGAAAAGGTCCAGATTAGTTTAGCCTCCAGCTGTTTCAACTGCTATTTATGTAGAGGAGATTTGCATATACATACAACCATGGCTGTATCTGACTACCGGGCATGGGTCCGGGCCGATCCGTGCAATTTTAGTGAAAATCTGGGCAAAGAAAAATGTCTTCGTCAGAAATCAAACTAAACAATTCACGAAGAAAGAAAGGAAGAAAGAAAGAAAGAAAAACACCCCCGAATGAACGTAGTAAAAATCTGTTTGTTTATTTATTAATTTTGGAAGAAAAGACTGGTTATACTCAGAAAGTCCGAATTCGATTTCCTGCTTTCGTTCACGTTCTGTGTCTAATTTCCATTGGAAAAATCCGCAAAAATCATAGTTTCTGGAAACGGATGACACTGATGACGTCATCACATTGTTAACTAATAAATCCGGGCAATTTTCTCTGTGCCTGGTGTTTTTTAGCATCAGCATACAACATTCTGCACCACTTTTTTTTAATATGTAAATTTGGTATTCTTTATTTCAGCAAAAGAAAACGAATGCAGGTTTACAAAAATTTAACCAAATTAATTCTTTTTAGCTTTCCATACCGATTCGTTTAAGTTTTTTTGGTGATACGCTTAGAGCGCCTTAGAGTATCTGGAGTGCATTTTTTAGTTTTTAGGCTAAGAGAGTTCCTGGTTCCTGATTTAGCCTCCTCTTCAGTTGAATCACTGGACACTGGCATGAAAGGTCATGACACTGGTCGCATTAGAGTATCTTCTGACACTACTGATGCTACTTGTATCCGAATTTTATATATTCGAGGCTATGGTAACTGCTTCAGGTTCGGAGATTGTCTTTTGCCTTCAAGCAGGAGCAAGGTTACATAGAAAAACAGCAATTTCTTTCCCATTTGGTAATTTAACAAAAGCGTAATCGTGATTCGCCCGAATCAGCTCAACTTTCCGTACAGTAGGTTCGTATTTGTTCAGAACGTATTTGTTTGTTTTTTTTTTCAGCACTTTCCCAGAGTTATAATTTTCTCGGATGAGAAAACATTCGTTCATGAGGAGTACAATTAGTGGCTGTAAACAATGAGGAATGAATCGAGTTTAGAACGTCAGCTAAAACGGTTTTCTATTAATTCACAGGTGAACATTTCGATTTTAAGGCTAAATTTATCATCCCCCACCTCTTTTTAGTACAATGAGGAAAGTGATACCGCAGTGTTAAAATCTCCGGGATTAGGTGCCTTTTCCTCCCATTTAAAATCAGGATAACAGATACCAGGCTTTGATATATATAATTGGTAAGTTAGTTCTTGAATGGTTGTATTTTTCCTATTGATTTATCTGATTTTACTTCACTTTATTTCATTTTAATTTTTTTTTTACCTCTTATTTTTTCTATTTATTTTTGTTACTAACCTAAGTTCCTTGCTAGATTTCGTAAATTGTTTTTGATTCTTAAGGTTTGTTTTGGTATATACGGTCTGTTTTATTTGTTATTAGCGATACCTTTCTATAAAAGAACTTTGAGTCGTTAGTCTTTGAACTCCGGCCATTTTTTTCTCCCCCTTTCTTTCTGGTTCGTCAACCTGGCGACTGGACATGCTTCGAGGTATTTCACCCTCTCTCTGACTTCACTGTCCCTCACTCTCTCCTCCCTGTTGTAACTTACTTTGCCGGCAGCTATCTAAATAAAAAAAAAATTAAAAAAAAAAAACATCGAGGATAATTTACGAAATTTTCCTAACTTTTTCAAGTCGGTTTCTCTGCAATTGGTTAGTTAGTTAAAACTTAGTAAACGCACTTTTTTTCAATTGGAGTAAATAGTACCTCCTATCGCCCGGTTTCACACTCCACCCACTTCTTCTGGACAGGAGTAGAGGTGATCGCCTTGTTCCTTGTTTAGGAAGAGTTTCTCGGTTCATCTCCCTTTTTCGGTTTTGCTGTCGGTTCGGCTGGAAGCTCTTTGCAGTTTCCGCCCACGTCTGTTGAGTGGGGGTAGTCAATTGTTCCCTGTTTGGGATGTGGTTTCCGGCTTTCTCTTTTCCAATCTTTTCACTCCTTTTTCTTTTTTTTTTCAATTGGAGTAGATAGACTAGGCTATCGCCCGGTTCACACTCCACCCACGTCTATTGAACCGGTGAAGAGGCTCATCCCTTGTTCCCTGTTTAGGATGTGGTTTCCGGCTTTCTCTTTTCCAATCTTTTCACTCTTACGTAGCCCCCTGCACATCAGTGGCGTTACCGCCTTGCTCGGGGTGATATGATTAAAAAAAAATATATAAATATAACAGACCATGTATATTTGCATATTTTTGTTTACAATACTTTGATGTAATCGAGTTACCTCCCTTTGAACTAGTAGCAGTTTTCTTTGCTTCGGCAATGGAGGATTATTTCAATATTTTACGAAACCGGAGGGTTCACAATTATTATTAATAATAATAATAATAATAATAATAATAATAATAAAATAATAGCAGCGGCAGCAGCAGTATATATTAAGAAATCCCACGCAAAAAACTGTAAATAATATCAAGGCCTTAAGAAAATATAGATTTCATTTTACCTGTAAGTTTTGAACGGCATTCCTAAGCTAATGAATATCAAAATTATCAAAGTTCTTTACGAAAGCCGTAATGTGCATAATTTGAAAGAAACAGTTTCAATGGACTTTCTTTTTGGAATATTATCTTTTAGCTGTTTCTTTTTTCCCCTTCATTTTTATAGAACCTCTAAAAGGTGCATGCGCAAAGAAAGAAAAGAAAAAGTTAATCAAAATTAATTTATGATGTTTCAAATGCTTTCATCATAGCATCTGAAAGGTTTTCAAACATTTCTCAAAGTGTTATTCATTGCTATAGAACTCCGATACATCGTGTCAAAATCAGATTTCCCTTCGAAATCCCGCACGTAGAATGATATACCTTTTGGTGAGCAAAACAAGTTCTAGATTTTAAAATTCAAAAGCAAAGCACTGAGTCATTGATTTTGTTAGAAATAAACGAATTTTCTAGAATTTACAAACTTTGGGTAGCACACATAAACTCGCGAAAATTCACACCTCGATGCGAAATGTTTGTCGTCCAGTGGAAAAGCCAGAATCACATCCGGGAGTGAAATAAAAGACGAGCAAGCTCGACCGTCGTCAGAGTTAAGATGACGAGCAATTAACACGTACCCTTAACAAACGGCAAGTGATAGTTGCTATAATTGTCTATCTTTCCTCTCACCTCCTTCCTTTTCACCATTCACTCTGAGCGATAACTTCAAAGATACTCCTATCCAACGACAACGCTCATACATACATACACACGTTCCTGCCTACGTACACATAAACGAACTCTTGCAAGGACGACTACGAACTCTTGATACCATTAACTCGTTACTTGTTTTTCACTGAACATTAGCTCATGTTATTCTTTTGTTTGAATAAATTTCCATTTTAGCATGTAAAATGTATACCTTTATTCTTCCACAAATCCACACAATCCAATTTCCAACCTGCTGATAACCTTCTGATAATACTGGATAAAACTTGTAAGTTGTAGGGAGTTCGGTTATGTGTGACACAAGGCCGAATTAATAAACATTAACCGCACTCCACAGCTGGATGAGATACGCGTAGCATAGTTGATTAAAGTCTTCCCTTTAAGTTTAGAGCTCAATTCCTAGGTTTGGTAGTGATAAATATTTCAAACTTTCAGCGGAAGAAATGCGCAAGCAACAGGGAGATTAATACCAGTGATATGAGCGGGGAAAGCATTTATTCCCCTGGATTAAATAAAGGGTTTATTTCGAAATTACTAGCAGGTTATACGGATCGTGATGCATCGGATTAGGTACAGCCACTCATTTTCGATACCTAAGTTTTAAAGTGAATTTTAAAAATAAAAATAAAAGCTTTCTTGAAGCATTTATTTTAGCTTTAATTGAAAGGTAAATGACTAAATTTACTATTTCCAGTAAGCAAAATACACTGTATTTCAAATAAAAATTATATTGTTTGAAATCCCAACTTTTTAAAGAGTTTTTAAAGAGTTTTCAAAAGTTACAACTTTTCTATTCATTTTTTACACCTCGACAGGTTTGTTAACAAATATAAATTCTTGATTTTAAAGATCTTGCAAAAATGTACATCTGTGATACATTATCTTTGGAAATTTAGCAAATTTAAAATTAATCAGATTTTAAAGAAGTATTACGTGTTTATCGAATGAAATTAGAAAAAGTCTTCATCATGGCGGTCATATCTTTCTCTCGTGTTGAGTGATTCAAAAGAGGCAGATGGGGTGATAAACTAAGTATGGTTGACCAAAATTTATATAATTGTCCAAATGTTTTATTTCAAGGGGAAGAAAGAGATACATGCGATCTTTCAATGTCACTCATGAAATACCATACTTAAAAAAATGCCCTGCCACACACACAAAAGATAAATTAAAAATCATTTAAATTTTTTTTTATTGCTCGAAGATTTGTATTAAGTTTTTCAATTTTCGATTAGTAAATTTAGTCTACACTTAATAACGTAACCGCAATAAATTTTTGAAAAGTTTGTAAGCATTTTGAAGCTTAGTAAATTATTATAATAAAAAAAATGAAGACAGTTCTTGTAAAAATTCATTATTTATCGAAAGATTTTTCTTCAGGCTAAAATTTCCTTTATATATAGGATATATATATATATATATATATATATTTTAATTCAGATACTTCAATCCAAGGGAAAAAAGCAGGAAGGTAAATTCCAAAAAACCCGATCCTAATTAATATTAAAAATTTATTTTAATATTAAAAAATGATACAGGAAGAGAGCTCCATGTAATAAAATATTACAGAGCAAATATATATATTAAAAAAGGATTAATTCAAAGATGTTGAATAGCCATTTCGATATGAAGATCCCCACGGGGGACCACACATCACCTCAGCAACAGAAAAAACCTTTCAGAAACTGGAGAAAAATTAGTCTACTTTTCCTTTTTAAATAGATTGCAAAGAAATTAAAAAATAAATAATAAAATAAAATAAAATAAAATAAAAAAAATAAAAAAATAAAAATAAAAATAAAGGGAAAGAAAAAGAAAACGAAAAAGAAAAAGAAAAAGATAGAATAAAATCAAATAAATAAGAAAAGAAAAAAAATTGACATCGTCTGGGTTCGCAAAAAAAAAGGAAGAATGTAACTAAAAATTAACAGACAGACGCGTTAAATCGACGTAGTTTAGGCAATACGGAAAAAAGGTGGTAAGAGAGATAAAAGAAGGAAGGGAGGGTAAAAGAAAGAAACTAAAGAAAAAATTTTTTTTTTTTTTTTTAAATATTACAGACGCTGGACAAATTCAAAAACCTAATTTCCCCAAAACGTTGAAGTATTAGAAAAAGGCCTTTACTTAAAAAGGCATAATTATTAATAAAAGGGAATAAAAAGATATAGGATTTAAAATAAAATTATTTTTAAAAAAATTAGGTCATTTGAAATTAGACTAAATAAAGACAACACTAGGTAAAAAAAAAAAAATTACAATTATTATATACATACCTATAGAAGTACACACATACATACATATATATACACACACACAATTCTACGAATAAGAATACATATATACACATACACACACATACATTCAATTTATTACACACTATTATACATATATATATATATATAAATATATAGACACATATATATTATTACACACCTATATACATATACATGCGCATACACACATATATATGTGTGTACACACCTATATACAAAAAATTCATATACACATAATATACATGTGTACACACACATGCACACACACACACACACACACACACATATATATACATATATACCTATATACACATACATACACATATTCCATATGCACTCACACACATATATATTAATGAATATTATGAAAAGGAGCATTTAAATAGCTAAAAAAATTTTTTTCCAAATTTACATATAGCCCACATACATAAATACATATACATACATATATATATAAAAGTACATCCACACACAAACATACACAAAAAAAAAAAAAAAAAAAAAAATTAAATTTAAAATTAAAATTAAAAATTTTTTTTTTTTTTTTTTTTTTTTTTTTTTAAATATTAAAAAAATATAGAAAAAATTTAGAATTTAAAAATAAAAATTTGAAATTAGAAGTTAAAATCCGCCCTATGGCGGCACTTGTTTATAAATTCCCTCCTAAAGTTCAAAAGTAAGTCCTGATGAGGATATTTCAAAATCAGAATCTTCTCCAATAAACACAGACGACACCTATCACGAAAACCCTTAGGGGTACAAGCTGAGCCTATTAATTTCCAGCTGATTATAGGGTCCTGCCCTTCCTCCTTCATTTCCCAGAACCTACGTGATAGTGCCGTCTGGAATCTCTGTTTAGGGTTCGAAAACGAGTACCTGTGATTATAAAGCCTCTGTTTGAAAGAGCCCGCGGACATGCCAATATAGGTCCGGTAATTGTCCTTGTTATTAGATGGAGAAATGCGGGCTTCATAAATTACATGGGTGGATTTACATTTGCCTTGCACCGGGCAGGCATCCACCGAATAACAATTGCATTTGTCGACAATTCCGGATTTAGCTTCCGTATTATTTAGTTTCATTAAAATTTGTTTATTGTGGGAATTAATTATATTATCTATATTTGAGGTGCAAGAATAACTAATTTTTAGGGTGAACCTATTAAAAATTTTATTTAAGGGATTGTTATTATTATTAAAATGTTTATCGATTAATTTGAGAAAATACCTACCAATATTTATATTAGTTAGCTTACAATAAGGAGGGTTAAACCAAATTATCTTCCTTTTTCTACATTTTCGGGTGTTTTTAGTTTTTGATGATTCTGGGTTTATAGCAGGCTTATCATATTTTAACTTATTAACAAAACCGCTTTTCTGAAGGGCCTTATCGTAAATTTCTTTGCTTGCGTTGAAAATTCTTATATTGGAAGATAATTGGTTAACCCTATTATTTACTATCTTGGGTATTTGTCTTATAATATTCTTGGGGTGGTTGGATAAACTATTTATATAGGTGGGAGAACTATTTTCTTTAAGAAAGGGTTGGTAGGAACCATCATTTAAGTTAAGGGTGATGTCTAGATAGTTTACAATTTTGAGATTGGAAGTAACCTCAACCTTAAAACCAAGAAAATTAAGGGCTCTGATAATTTTCTTATGTATTCTATTAGTGTAAGGCCCATTGGAATTGGGAATACATATCAGTCCATCATCCCGATATAGGCCTATTAGTTTAGGGTCTAAAAATCTACCTAAAATATCTAAAATATAAATGCCTATTAGATCTGCTACCTGGGCAGAATCATAGGCTCCCATA